>PISX010015755.1:0-48423 GCA_004024625.1 Mellivora capensis
CCATCTGTACCCCAATGTTTATAGCAGCAATGGCCACGGTCGCCAAACTGTGGAAAGAACCAAGATGCCCTTCAACGGATGAATGGATAAGGAAGATGTGGTCCATATACACTATGGAGTATTATGCCTCCATCAGAAAGGATGAATACCCGACTTTTGTAGCAACATGGACGGGACTGGAAGAGATTATGCTGAGTGATATAAGTCAAGCAGAGAGAGTCAATTATCATGTGGTTTCACTTATTTGCGGAGCATAACAAATAACACGGAGGCCATGGGGAGATGGAGAGGAGAAGGGTGTTGAGGGAAACTGGAAGGGGAGGTGAACCATGAGAGACTATGGACTCTGAAAAACAACCTGAGGGGTTTTGAAGGGGCGGGAGATGGGAGGTTAGGGGAGCCAGGCGGTGGGTATTAAGGAGGGCATGCATTGCATGGAGCACTGGGTGTGGTGCAAAAACAATGAATACTGTTACACTGAAAAGAAATAAAAAAAACCATACAAAATTAATAAAAAACAACAAAAAAACCAAATATAAGATCATTATGATAAAGATAAAAAAAAAAAAAAAAGAAAGCTTAGGAAAAGGAATGTAGACACGCAGCCACAGCCGGGGAGGGGGGCTGGGAATGTTCCTTAGTGGTTCTCAGGAGGGAAAAGGGAGAAGCAAGAGGCAGGTGTAGTGGCCAGACTTCCTCGATCTGCCCTCGGTTCCAGCCTGTTGATGAAGGTCCTGGAGTTACCACGCGGACACTCGGAGGTCGGACACACTGTCCATTTCCTCCGGCTCGAGTGGGACTTGGCCTCCAGCATCTTCTGTCATCCCGAACATAAGTGGAGTGCACGCTGGCATGAAGTATTATGAAATACTTCACAGCACCTGGAAAGTGCTGTGATCAAAACATCTCCTATCATGTGACTTTGCTTTGGGAAGCCACTGGGCAGTTTTTGATTAACTGGAATATATATATCCAAATTACGATTATTATTGTGCTTTTTCTTCTTGTGTAAGTGAAAAGATACAAAGAATTTATCAAATAATCAGGAATAATTTTTATGGTTACCTAACATAATCTTGGAAGCTGGTTTTGAGCAATTTCTGCTTAAAATGCAATGACACAGATGTGCTTTATTTGTGGTCAGTGAGGGGTACAGTAATGTAATACGATAAAGGTGATTCTGTTGTTCACGATCGGAGAGGGATGCCATTCACCGGGTGGTCCGTGCAGCACCTGGTATTGGGGGCTGGTCCATTCATGGCCCTGGCGGGGGGGCTGGTGGGGAAGACTCAGGACTTACTGTCTAGAGTTTATGGCTGGGATGGGAGCTGAACCTGAGCAGATGTGACCAGAACGGGAGGCAAATAGTGCTGAGATCTGTGCAAGCTGCGGAGGGTGCAGAGAAGAACCTTTTTCCAGGTCAGGGGATGGGAGCCTCAGGCTGGACTTCTGGGAGAAGGTGGCACCTGAGCTGGCCTTGGAAGCATCAGAACTGGACCCTGTAGACACAGGGACCCTTGAGAAGATGCTGGGCGAGGGGGCACAGTAACTGTGGGCCTGGAGAGGGAGGTCAGACAGGTGCTGGGGAGTGGTTGATAGTTCTTGCTAGTGATATAGCAGGGGGAAAGCAAGGGGCTGGGGAGGTAGACTGATGCCGGCTTTAGGGGTCCCTGGAAGGCAGCTGGCGTTGCAGATTTGCCAAGGGTGCTGGCTGAGTGCCCTCCTCCCTCTTCTCCCTCCACGTTCTGGGGGCAGTCACATTTCTGGGAGCGTGTGCAGGTGAATGCTGACCAGATGCATCCTGGGTGCTCCCTTATCTGCCCGGGGGGCTCGGAAAGCTCACGCCTTGTCCTGGGAGCACTGGCTGAGATTCTTGGGGTTCTAGAGGCCAGTGGATGCTTCTGCTGCCTGGCCAGGGTACAGAATGGCCTCACGGCGTGTCCTTGGGACCCTCTGCGGAGTGGCCAGGTTGGCTGGGACCTGAACACAGTGCCAGCAAACACAGTTCCTGTTGTCATTGGATATAATTTTAGATTTATGAAATTTAAAGGAAGCATCTGAAGGCAGATCTGTGAATGTCCTTGTCTGTCTGGCTGGTTTGTGCCTTGCACACACACACACACACACACACACACACACACACACACACAGGTCCTGAGAAGAAATGCCTGCTGGCTCTGGGACCCAGGGAGGTCAGCAGCCTGCAGGGACTTCAGGTTCCTCAACGACAACAGAAGGACTCCAGTGGGATGCTCCCCGAGTATCCTTCTTCTGAGGCTTTTAAGCCAGCTTGGAAATGACATCCATCATTTTGTATCCTGGAGTCAAGGATCAAACATACTGCCCCCTCGATGATGTCTTAGAAATTCCGTTAACAACATGCTGGGTCTTGGTGCTCTCAGCTCGACTGTTTTAAATCTCACTGTGATGAGGGATGAGGGCTCATTGTTTCATTTGCATGGGCCTCATAAATATTGCATATTTATTTTGTTGACCCCCAAAGTATCATACACTTATATTTATGATATGTTTTGTATATATAAAATTGATGTTGACCCCCAATTGCACTTATTACTTCTGACATGAAATTAAAAGAGGAAGGGACCATTTTTGGCCCGTAGGTCTAAGTCAAAGTGGAACAATATTGTAAGTGCCCAAACTATTCTCATATTATTTTAAAGCCAGTTAAGCAAATAAAACACAATTTCTCTTTCAGGATTGTCATCAGAAACCAGCCCAGATGACTGAAGTCATACCCATAAAAAGGTCGTTAAAATGATAAGAGAGAAGGAGAGCAGCAGAGAACTCTGTGACAGAGGGCCCTGCCCTTCCTGCACCTGTCGCCACACTGCAGAACTCTGGTCCGTTGGTCTGAACAATCACGATCACATCTCACTTAGCAGTTAGAGTGGGTATCAGTGAAAACCGGCAGGGCTTTGATCCTTTAGATTCATGAAACACACTTTCACTGGTTCATGAAAGGCCGGCTTTGTTAAGGACCTAGTAACAGAAGCCTGTGTGTAAAAGGCAAGCCTAACATTAGCCCTTTGTCTAATTTGATTAATTTTAATCGCAGGTGCTTGATTGCTGATAGGACCTTCAGCCCAGAATGTTAAGCAGGCGCTCAGAAGTGGCGCACACGTGCCCCCCGTGTAGGACCTTCCTGTGCTCTCTCCAGGATCAAGGTCACAGCCACAGAGTGGTCAGCATGAAGAGTTCAACTGGGAAGATGCTGCCAAAGCAGCAAGCAGTTCACCGCTGCCTCAAGGAGATGTGCAACGGGGGCGCCTGGGTGGCTCAGTCCTTAAGCGTCTGCCTTCGGCTCAGGTCATGATCCCAGGGTCCTGGGACTGAGCTCTGCATGGGGCTTCCTGCTTCTCCCTCTTCCACTCCTCCTGCTTGTGTTCCCTCTTGCTGTGTCTCTCTCTGTCAAATAAATAAAATCTTAAAAAAAAAAAAGAAGGAGGAAATGCACAACAGGATGTGTGGAGTCTTTACCTAGTGGCAAGATCCCGTAGAGGGCGATGAGCTGTCTGACGTCCAGGAGGGAAGGCATGGGCTCTATGGATACCTGGCGGAGTGTGGTCCCCAGGTAACTGTACTCTCCTGGGGGAACAGAACCAGAGGGTAAGTCAATGGAGACTGTGCTGGTCTGAGCGGCGTGATCTTGGTACCTGCGAAACTAACAAAGAATACACAGTCAACATGTCTAAGCAAATACAGCGGTGTTGCTGGGAGTCATGGAGAACACCTCTTCTCTCAGACCAAGGCCTGAGAAAACCCACCCATTCCTGAACGCTCCACTCTCCAGGCTACTGTGACGGGGCATTCTGTTGAGTAGGGCACTAACCTCCTAGGATTTCCAAAACTGACCTTGGACTCTCGAATACACGAGGCGGAACAAAGTTCTAAAATGAAGGACATACAGAGTAGACTAAAATATGGTAGGCTTTATTTCATTTATATTTCTATTCCAAGCGATGATGTCTAACATGGGCATAAACTTTAAACACAAATTTTGTAAGTTCTATGTGGAATTTGTACTGGAGCAGGGTAAATCTGAACCTAAAATGCAATCATTTGAAAGGAAGGATATGAGTCTAATTTAGGATAAATAGAAACATCTCCTTTTGCGGGTCATATTCATTTACATTTTTATCATTTTCCAAGGATTACCAAAGGAATAATATAGAAATAAATCTTTATAGGTTTAATTAGAAGGCATCAAAGGTCTTAATTGTAACTAGTCATAAATCTGAAATGTTATTTTCTAACTAATTTAGATAAGGTCACCAAGAAAATTAGTTTGCCTGTCTCCATTTGTCACGAGGACGGACCTTTTGTATGCTCAGACAGTTCTCTCTTGATTTGTACCGGAATCTGAAGGGAAAATATTCAATGCCTGAGTCATGGAGTCTTGATCATTTTTTAAAATTTTTTCTTTCTATAAGAAGTATGGGTCTTGCAGACTTTTGATGTTCTATACATATGTCCGACAGAATGCCCTTACGTGTACGTGAACTGAGAAAAGCTTTAAAGCATTTTTGAATGCTAAGAAAATTAGAATTAGAGACCAGATAATGCTCACTGTTTTGTTGTGGAAGGCAGGCTTTCAAAGCTTCCATGTGAAAAAAAAAAAGTCCCTGGCAAGGACAATGGGTATTGGTGGAGAGAGTGAGAGATAGTGAAAGCTTCCTTTGCAGCTTCCGATCCCCGCGCTTTTTAATGAGCAGGTCGTAAATAGGAGAGCGGTTAATTTCGCCTTCACTAGAGCAGGAAGAGATCCTGTAGCCACCATTAAGTCCAGTGCTTATTGCTATAAACATGACATGAGAGGTGATCTGAAAGTGACCCAAATTTTCCTGCTTAAATAAATCCATATTAATACCCAGATGCACCATATTTTCTAGAACCTAACAGATTTCATTTAGACACATCATATTAAGTTGAATTAGTGGGTGTTGCTTCTGATGGAGTGAAGGACACAACCAGCAACTGCTGCTTGCAGGCTTTGGGACTCATCCTGAAAGCATGCTGCTGTGTTTTGCTATTCCTGGTGTGGATGCCCTAAACCCTTCCCATCTGCTCAGGCAGAGCTTAGAAACTTCAGGATTCCCCACACAGATCCCAGGTCTTCCACCAGAGAGAGAAGAAGGAGATGGTGGATGGAAAGGCATTTAAGTACAAAGCATGAACAGGGACAAGAAAGCCTACAACAGTGGATGGAAAAGGAACAAGGAACGTCTTACCGGTCGGACTGGGTTTCCTTACAATTCCTATGTGAAAGGCTGATCCCCAATATCGCAGTATGTGACCTTGTTTGGAAATAGGGCCGTTGCAGATATGACTAGTGAAGGTGAGGTCATTAGGGTAGGCCCCAGTGCAATATGACTAGTGTCCTTTATAAAAAGGGCCATGTGCACACAGGTGTGAAGATGGGTGCAGGGACAAGGAGACGCAGCAGAATGCCAGCGGCTACAGCAAACCTCCAGAGGACAAGATGAGGGGTGAAACGATGAGGTCGTAGGAGCGCAGGGACAGCAGGGTAGCCATGCAGGAGGGCTGGCAGTTGGAGCAAGAGAGACTCGGGGCTGGGGAAGGGGAGGGGAGCGTGCAGAGAGGCTAGGGCAAAGCAACAGCTTCTCCTTCAGGCTCTCAGAAGAGACCACCTTGCCGACACTCCGATCTTGGACTTCTGGCCTCCGGACTGTGAGGGAATGTTTGTGATACCTGTTCCAGCAGCCCTAGCAAACTAGTACAGAAGGAGTAAAATAATGGAAGACCATGGGGACATCAAAGCAGTTAAAAAAAATGAGAAATAAAAAAAAATCGAGAAATAAGGATGGGATCAGCCTCTAATGCTCCATTCTACCCCCGACACAGCATTAAAAAGAGTATGGAGAGCACTGTATAGTAAGTCCTAACTTCTCAAACACGTTCCTTGAGGATCAGGGGCGAGGTCCAAGGGCAGACGTTGCTGATTGGTGTTTGCTTCTCCCGACCCCTCCCCGCCAAGTGCAAGGATGCCCTGCCACCCCTACTCCAACAGGGCTGCACACGCACCATCTCCCAACCGGCACGCGTGTTACACGGTGATGGGTCAGGAGTACAGACTGGTTCATAAACTGTATGTTGGACGCTGGCTGCCCGGCTTTCAGGACGAGGTCAGCAGAGAAACCGCTCTAGGTTGACTCCATGTTGGGAGAGCTCAGCCGAGATTGTGCAGGACGTGCCGGGTATCAGCTATTCTGAAGCTCTGGGGGTGTAAGTCATACCGTCTAAGATACCGAGTTTTCTCCTCTGTAGAGCAGGCTCTGAACACCAAGAGGAGTGTGGGAAACACCAGCTCTGGCCTTGGGTCAGTGTTCCCCCAAAGGCACGGGGACTGAAACATGGCTAGGGTCGGACAGTTTAGCAGAATATTAATTTGTGTCTGTTCTCTCTGTATTTTGGTCTTAGGCAGTGGCCCCACACTCATGCTTCTGTAATGTGGATTGGCGGGGGGAGGCCCTTAGAGACACCACGAAGTCACAAGCCCTCCGATTTGCAGCCCCCCTCTCTCTCCCTCTCCCCAGCCTGCCAAAGCCTGGGCAAGAATGCCGCCACCAGCAATGGCGGTACATGTTCTGGATGCCCCATCTCCTACCTCACTATTTCCAGTGATTTAATGAGACGGGTGCTGTGACTGTTCCCCTAATTGTGGAAACTGAGGCACAGAAGGATCACATAAAGGACAAGCCTCCTTCAGAAGGCGAGGGGTGGGGGAGGGGACATTCTGCCTTTCACATTTTATTTCTCTTAAGGTATAATTTATTCATTCTTTGATTCATTATAATTTATTTTCCAAAGTGATTTTTCTCTTTATTTCTAATATTCCTTGAGTTTTGTCCACTCATTTCTGAGTTTTTCTAATTTCCATTCTATGTATTCTTTCATTTCTTCTATAATTCTCGTACTTATGTTAGCTTGCTTGAACGAGTGGGTTCCACTTATATGTCTTTTTGTGATGTTAATTTGTTCCTTATTCTTTCTTTTTGATAGAAACGTTGCGTGGGCTTTGATCTTGGATGTTTCCATTGCTTCATTTCATGTGAGACAGTATTTCTCTACTTTTAGAAGAAAGTTTGGCAAAGGGTAGCTTTTTAAATGTCACAGAGCCCCCTCTTCTGTCGTTTCCAGATGAATTAAAAGCACAGTGGTGTGCTTTTCTGAGGTGGTCACGCCTCTCCTGGTTCTGGCTGCAGCTGCTCTCTTGGTCCGGTCTACCTCCCTGTGAACGCCTGCTGGCCATTTTGGTGTTCCTCTGCTCTGTGTCCCCAGTGGCTTGTACTTTGGGGTTTCAGGGGAGACCCTGTCATTTAGTTTTTTGTTTTTTTTTTCTGTAAAGTTTTTAAAAAAAATTTTTAAATTTCTTTTCAGCGTAACAGTATTCATTGTTTTTGCACCACACCCTGGTGTTGGATATTAGGGAGGGCACGTATTGCATGGAGCACTGTCATTTAGTTTTGGTGTAAATGTTGTCGGTAGGTTTCTGTTTTTGCTATCTGGCTGCTCAGCCAATTTTTATGTAGGGATTTGGGACTATCCACTGTCATCTTTCAAGCTAAGGAACTTAACTGGGAAAAAAATAAGGAAAACATGGAAATGCCCTTATGGCCGTTTGACTGATTTTGTTTTAGACTGGGTCATTTTCTTTTTCTTTTTTAATTAAATTTTTAAATTTAAGTTCTAGTTAGTTAACATGCAGGGTAATATTGGTTTCTGGAGTAGAATTTGGTGATTCCTCGCTTACATACAACACCCAGCTCTCATTACATCAAATGCTCTCCCGTCTCCCATCTAGCCCTTCCCTCACCCACCTCTCCTCCAGCAGCCCTCAGTTTGTTCTGTAACTTTGAGAGTCTCTTATGGTTTGTTTCTTTTTTTTTCCTTTTCTTCCTGCTTCCATCTGTTCATCTGTTCTACTTTTTAAATTCCACATATGAGTGAAATCATACAGTATTTGTCTTTTTCTGACTAATTTCACTTAGCATAATACTCTCTAGCTCTATCCATGTCATTGCAAATGGCAATTTCTTTTTGATGGCTGAGTAATATTCCACTGTATATAGACTACATAGTTGGGCTCTTTCTATAGTTTGGCTAATGTTGATAAGCTGTTATAAACATCAGCGTGCATGTATACATACCCTCCAGATCTGTATTTTTGTAGCCTTTGGGTAAACACCTAATAGTGTAATTGCTGGGTTGTAGGGTTGTATTTTTAACTTTTAGAGGAAACCCCATACTGTTTTCCAGAGTGGCTGCACCAGTTTGCATTCCCACCCACAATGCAAGAGGGTTTCCTTTTCTTCACATCTTCATCACCATCTGTTGTTTCTTGTGTTGTTAATTTTAGCTATTCTGACAGGTGTGAGGTGGTATCTCATCATGGTTGTGATTTGCAGTTCCCTGATTATAAGTGATGTTGAACATCTTTTCATGTGTCTGTTGGCCATCTGGATGTCTTCTTTGGAGAAATGTCTATTCATTTGACTGGGTCATTTCTTTTCTTTTTTAAATTTATTTTTCAAAGATTTTATTTATTTATTTGACAGAGAGAGAGATAACAAGTAGACAGAGCAGCAGGCAGAGAGAGGGGGAAAGCAGGCAGAGAGAGAGGGGGGGAAGCAGGCTCCCTGATGAGCAGAAAGCCCGATGCGGGGCTCGATCTCAGGACCCTGGGATCATGACCCGAGCCGAAGGCAGAGGCTTTTAACCTACTGAGCCACCGAGGGACCCCATGACTGGGTCATTTTCATGTGAGGTCTGACTGCATTCACTTTGGCCTTAGGTGTCAAAAAGATGCTGCCTGGAAACTGAAAGATCAATGCAAAGTCCAAGATGGGTAAGAAATCAAACAGAAGATGAGAAATATATCCATCAGTTTATTTTTGGAGACTCCACCTTGTGCCAGGCATGTCTAAACACTAGAAATTCAGTGATGAGAAAAAATACAGGATATCAAAGGAAAAGACAGACAAGGAGAAGTCAGAGATCCCAACCACAAGGAAAGGAGCAGTGTTCTGTTAACAATGTCATGTTTTCATAAGAACAGAATTAACAGAGCCAAATCAAGGGAATCCAGGAGAAAACTCTGGTAGTTGAACAAGAAGCACATTAAATAAATAGAAACCCAATATACATTCCAGTATATGTCCTGGTAAAATTCTTATACTGTTAGGAAATACAAATGCTTCCAAGGCCCTCAGGAACTATGGATCTATTTCAAAGGCATTAAAATAACTATTTTTTGATCAGAGGGAAATGCCTTCTTGTTCCTACAGGCCAAAATTAGGTCAGTGTGTAATATAATACAATGAAAAAGAAAGATTCCATGTTTCTACACTGATATTACAGCACATTAAAAAGAGGGTGGGGAGGACACGTCTTTCTAGAAAAATGGCATCTACTAGACATAGAAGGGATGATAGAAATAGATCCCCCCATTTTACAGTTACCCTAGTAGGAATCGATGCAGGCAAAGAGCCTCAGTGGAGGATAAAACCTTTAAGCCAGCTGGGAACAGAATCTCCAGAGCCTGGAATAATTCCCTTCAACACCTGGTTTTTCATTAGCTAGGAAGCAGAGAGTGAAGCTTAACAGTTGAGAAGTCTGGGGAACAGCACCTTGGCCAGTGATGGTACTTAACATCCCTAGTGATGGGACACACGTGCCCCCAGTGTTAAATACTGAGAAGGACATAACATCAGCTACATAGTCTACCTCCCAGAAATGCTTAACTCGAATCAGGTTAAGAGCAAACTGTCAAACCAGTTCTGAGAAGGACAGCCTGTGTGACAGCTCGGGCTCTGACAATGTCAATGGGGTGAAAGACGTTGGGTTGGAAGTTGTTCCAGATTAAAGGCATGAAAGACGACTAAGCAGATTTGAATGCCACGGCCAAGGTCCTTGATTGGATTTTGGATTCAGAAAGACAAAATTGTATAAAGAACATTATTAGGACAATTGGGGCAGTTGATTGCTTACTAGGTATTAAGTAAGAACATTGTAGTAATGTGTGTGATTATTCTTTTGTGGTTATGTGGGAGAATGTCTTGGCTCATGGCAGATGTGAGAAAGTGAACACTATACTTGCATTGGGGTGCTGGGATTAAGAAGAGTTTTAAGCTTTGAGTGTGTTTTCAGGTCATCATTTGTTTTTTAAAAATTGAGAGAAAACATTTGTTGGAGATAATGATAGCAGATGTCCTCCCCTCCTTCCTCCCAGCTACTTCTGTGGTGACCCTTTCTGGAGGGAATTCCTCTTGTGAGAACTGTGTGTTGTTCAAGTTCCAGGGGCTGCTCCCTTGGGGCATTTTGTTTAAACCTGAAATTATGAACACTTCTTCATTTCCTGAATTTAGCTTATGCCAGACAGAATGCTCCAAGGAACATGGCTAATAGGCTCAAAACCCTGCCTCTACCACATTCAGGGAGAGAGCTGGACCTGTGAGTTCATGGCACAGACTGAATTCAAATCCATTTAGTCCAACAAAAATCTACTACGGGCCACTATGGGCCAGGTTTTGCTTTGGACAACACCACCAATGAAACCTCTTTCCAGCTGTTGGGACTTCAAAACCCAAGGGGTGCCATAGGCGGGACATACATGTGTTAATTTTGGTGAGCCTTACCGATGTAATCAGAGAGGTTAACTTTCAGAGCCTGGATCAGCAGTCCTTCTTCCACCAGTTCCTTATACAGAGACTCAATGGTCCTGGTGATAAAGCAGACCAGCTATTCCATGAGCAAACACATAAAACCAGCATTTCTGTTAATTGCCACATATGCAGAGAAATTCCACCAGATCTATTTCTAAGCACATTGGTATGTATGCAAATAAGTTGATATTTGGAAGTGTTTCTACCATTTTGGGGACATTCTAGGCTTTAAAAACAATACTTTTGCTCATCCATGTGTACGTCTGACGTTTCCCATTAATAAGAATAATATCCGTGGGCATCTGAGACCAGCTATAGCTCCTACAGCCTGCCCTTTCATTAGTCCTTGTGATGGCACTGATATGAATTAGAAATTGCCCAGTAATAGCAGCGCAATGGGCCCACGATTATATATTCAGTTAGCATCTGCAAGCCGTAGTAGATCATTAATCCTTTGTGAATTGATGTTTCCTTTTAACCCAATAGCATAGTAATTCAGAAGAAATATCTATAAAGAACAAAGTATTACAGGGGAACTAATTCTACTACGAAAGACAAAATGTCTAACGCAGTGAGTGTGACGATTTTTCTGGAGGATGTTATACTTTTCCATAGTGTTTACAGATATCCAAACCACTCCCCTAAGGGGGCCTTGGGCATACAGCCAGCACACTGGTAATTTATACTAATTGAGGAAAAAATCAAGACAGTATCCGCTTAATGAATGAAACTCCCAGTGAAATTAACTGGGGCTTGGCTTGTAGGAATTTAGATAGGTCAAGCTCAAATATTGAGTTTAATCCTTTGAAATGTTTTGTCTATTCACTTTTCATTTCTAGGGGCCTTATGCTTTAGTTCTATCCTAGTCTTTAGAATGAAGGATTGTAAAAATAACTATATTTAACCAGTTCTTTGTTCTATGATCCAGGTTAGTAGGATCAAGAATATCAGTTATATTTAAGCCAAATACCATTGAGATAAATGTTAATTAAATGACCCCAATCTTTGATTGACTGGAATTGTATTCCTTCATATATGTTTAAAATAGTGTTTAAATTAAAATAGCATTTAAAATTCTGCAGTGAATTAAGGAGGTTTTAATTGTAATGGGATTTGGGATAACAGTATCTGACCGGCAAGAAAGTACCAACTGTAGGTTTCTAACTAGAATACTGATTTAATATAAACATATAATACATGCATACAACTCTCAAGCAGAGTTTGGGAATGCACCCCTGCTAGCCAGGGGATGACTAGGAAATACTCCCGAACAGGGGCACAATACGTGGTCTCCATTAACAAAACCCATGGGAAGAAAGGTATACCTTCAGAATATTTCTGACATTCACTTATTAGAGATTGTATTTTATTTTATTCTTATTTACTTATTTAATTGAAGTATAATTGACATACAACATCCTATCAGTTTCAGATGTGTATCATAATGATTCAATATTTTTATACATTACAAACTGATCCCCATGATGTCTAGTCCCCATCTGTCACAATATGAAGTTATTACAACATTATTGACTATATTCCCTATGCTGTATATTACATCCCCATGACTTATTTATTTTATAAGAAGTTTGTGCGTTTTGATCCTCTTCCCCTATTTCACCTGTTCCCCAGGGCTCCCCCAGCTGGTGACCACTAGCTTGTTTCCTGCACCTGTTTTATTTTATTTTGTTTTTTAGATTCTAATACATTCCTTGAAAATATTTGAAAACCTGGGTCCTATTTATTTCCAATGTTAAAGCATGGAAGAGCCATTTCAGCTTAAAAAATGAGCACTGAAAATGATTCATAAGTATCAGAGTTTGGCCAGTGGAGCTCAAGGCAATGGAAATGCCCCTCAATGAGGCAAAACCCCAACCTTCTCTTCAATGAGCACTTGTGAATTACCTCAGGGGGCCGGGCCCAGGACAGGGCAGAAAATGGGGACCATCTCTGTACTCCTCCAAAGTTGGATCAGGTTGCTGCTTCTTGAACAACTTCTTAAGACCCTCCACAAATTTTGGGGTGCTTGGGTGGTGCGGTCAGGTAAACATCCAACTCTTGAGCCCACATTGGGCTCCACGCTTGGCAAAGAGTCTGCTTGGGGTTCTCTCTCTCTCTCCCTCTGCCCCTCCCTGTGCTTGAGCATTCTCTCTTTCTCTTTCTCTCAATAAATAAATAAAATATTTAAAAAAAGAACCCCACGAATTTTAAAACTTAAAAAAAGTCACATGATTTCAGAGGTGACTCCTGTGTTCATCCTTCAGCGTACATCTTTGCAGGTTAGGAGGCCACTCTTTATATAGGACTGTAGAGCAGCCCAGCACTCCCAGGGTGGAGGAGGTGTGGTGGGCAGAGAGAAGTGCTATTCCCAGGCTGGGGCCGAGGACTTCGGCTGTGACCTACCCTCTGCTCTGGGGGTGGAGGGAGCCCTCCATGTGCAGCACAACAAGTCTAGAGCACACCTCACCTGTCCGCTGTCAGGTCTTTGTCCTTCTTTCCTCTTTTCCCTTTTTTGCCTTTCTTCCCTTTCTTTTTCTGGAAAAAAAATGGAAATAGCCAACAATTTAGTAAGAACAAGTGAGCAAATAAGCTCTAGAATTTAGGTAGGGCGGCTGTTTTTGGTAATGGTGTCAAGGAATGGGATGGGAACGTCCATTGTGCGTACTGGACGTGTGATGGCCACATTTTCTTGGATGGAGGGCTTGGCCTGGGAAACAGCAGGTTGCATATGTGGGCATGTCCCTGGATGAGTAGAGAGTGAGGTCATCCCTGTGAAGCCTGCATGGGGTCTGACTGTCAGCAGGCACTGAGCATCCTGACTCTCTTCTTGTGGACTCTCATCTACAAAACTCATCTACAAAGGATGAGAGCACCATGTGCCCAGGCCATCAGGCTGTGCTGGTCTTTGACACCCAATCGCATACCCTGTTAGCATCCAGCCCAGATCTGGTTCCCAGAGGGCTCTGCATTCTGATCACTGTGACAGCCGGAGGAAAGTGCTTGGAACGAGATCTTTCTAAAAAACACTGTTGCTGATCGCTTCACCACTCTGTTTAAAGCATCCATCGGTACCTCCCCTTTGCACCCAGGATGACGTTAAAGTTCACCATGGTGGACAGTATTTTTCCAGCCTGGTGCTCTTCCTTTCCTGGCTCATCTTCTTTCTCAGACCTCCTCGGGCCAACCCTGCTTCCCATCACGTAGACTGACTCTTAGGTACTTTCTTACTGTCTCAGCATCTTTCATTCTTCCATGCCCATGTCCTCACTCACTCACTCATTAATTTCATTTCAGTATAATTTATGCTCAGTGATTATACCCATGTCTGGGATGATTGACTTTTGCATTTAATTTTTACATATAATCATATAACCAGTGCCCAGTTCAACATCTAGAACATGGTCTCTTCACCCCTGACCTATTTCTCACACTGCTCTCCAGTCTGTAGGTAGCGGTTCCTCTGACTTCACAGTGGAGTCACACTGCCTGTTGGTCTACATGGAATCGTGCAATGCAAACTCCCTATATCTGGCTCCTTTCAGCCAATGTTATGATTACAAGGGTCAGTTATGTGGTTGCACATAGCGATACATCATGATTTTCAGGTTTTTGCACATTAAATTTTTTATTTTGAGAAAATGGCAGATTCACGTATAGTCATAAGAAATAATACAGAGATCCTGTATAACTTTTACCAGGTTTCTTTCAATGGTAATATCTTAGAACTATCCTTATAAGGACATTGGAACCATCAAGGTACAGAACATTTTTTTCCACCAGGATTCCTCAGGTGGCCCTTTCTTGATCGACTCACTTCCCTCCCACAGACACCCCATCTTTAACCCCCAGAAACCATGAATCTCTCTTCCATTTCTGTAATGTTGTGCTTTGGAGAATGTTGTATCAACAAAAATTACAGAGTATGTATCTTTTAGCTTTTCACTCGTTGTAATTCTTGGGAAATTTGGCCAGTCATTGTATGTATTAATGGTTGTTCTTTTTTATTGCTGTTTTCAGTTTTGAGTTATTATGAGTTAAGGTGCTATGAATTCAGTTTTGAGTTATGAATTAAGGGGGGGGGTGTGAGTGTGTGAGAGAGAGAGAGAGAAAGAGAGAGAGAGAATGTCTTTGGTTTTCTGGGATAAATACCCATGAGTGCAATTGCTGGGTTGTATAGTAGTTGCATATTTGGTTTGCAAACAAAGGGTGAAATTGCTTTTCAGAGTGCCCATAGCATTCCACATTCCCACCAGTAATGCATGAGCGATCTAGTTCTTCTCCATCCTCTCTAGCAATCGGTATTGCCACCCTAATAAGTGTGTGGTGATTTCTCACATTGATCATTTGATCAAGTCCAAATTTTCCTTCTATGAATTCTGCTTTTGGTGTTTTTTTTCCTAAGAACTTTGCCTTGTCTTAGATCCCAAAGATGTTCTCCTATATTTTAATAACACATTTTCCATTTAAGTGTATGATCCAGTTTGAGTTAGTTTTTGTACAATGTACGAGACTTAGGTAAAGGTTCATTTTTCTGTCTGGGATATCTAATTGTTCCAACTCCATGTATTATAAAGGTTATTTTTCCTTGAATTTTTGTACTTCTATCAAAAGTCAATCAGGGATATTCGTGTTGGCTTACTTCTGGGTTGTGTGTTTTCTGTTCTTTTGATCTATGCATCTAATCCTGTACCAATAGTTAAGTTTAATTCTATCATTGCCATATCTTTTTTCTATTTGTGCAATCTGTTCTTTTTTTCTTTTCCTTTCCTGTATTCTTTCTAATCAATCAAGTATTTTTTATTTTCGTACTTTATGTTCACTATTAATTTTTGTTATATATTTTAGTATCATTTAGAGAATTACAAAATATATTACTAACTTATTACAATTTACTTTAAGTTAGCACTTTATGGTGTCCCAAATGACACAATAATCTTACAAGTCCATCCACCCCTACTTACCTTATCGATCGCTGTTGTCACATATTTTATTTCTATGTTATAAATACATAAGACTTTGTTACTATTCCTGCCTTAAAAAACAGAATATTCTAAAAGTAGTCTTTTATATTTTCAACAGCTGATCATTCCTTCTTACGCTTCTTCGTTTCCATTTGGGATCATTTTCCTTTAACCTGAAAAATATCCTTTTACTATTTTCATACTGTGGATCTGCCACTGATAAGTTCTCTAAGATTTTGTTTGTCTGGGAGCATCTCTATTTCATTCCTTTTTTGGAGGATATTTTCTCTGGGTCCAGAGATCTAGGTTGATAGCTATTTTTTTCCAATTTCTTAAGAAGCCATTCATTGCCTTCTGGCTCCATAGTTTCTGTTGGGAAAGTCAGCAGTAATTCCTATTTTTATTTTTGTTTCCTTGAAGGAAATGTGTTTTGTTTTATCTATTTTTTTCCTAGATTTTATTTCTTTATTTATTTGTCAGAGAGAGAGAGAGAGAGCACAAGTAGGCAGAGAGGCTGGCAGAGAGAGAGGAAGGGAAGCAGGCTCCATGCTGAGCAAGGAGACCAATGCAGGACTCGATCCCAGGATCCTGGGATCATGACCTGAGCTGAAGGCAGTGGCCTAACCGACTGAGCCACCCAGGCGTCCTGGAAATGTGTCTTAAAACAAAACAAAACAAAACAAAACAAAAACTAGTAAGATTTTGCCTTTTATCTTTGACTTTTAGAATTTTGACTATGATATGTTGAGATGTGGTTTTCTTTGTTTCATCCTATTGGACCTCACTAAGGCTACTGAATTTGTGGCTTCATGTATTTCATCTGATTGGGAAAATTCATGGACATTACTTTTTCATATATTGCTCCTTTCCTATTCTTCTTTTCTGGGGGACTGCAAGTAGACATATAGTGCAACTATTGACCATGTCTCAAATGTCTCTTATTCTCCTTCTGTTCTTTATATTCTTCTTTTTATGCTTCAGTTTAGATTTCCTATTGCTACTCTTTAAACTCAACCTGTATTCTGCTATGCCCATGCTATTGTTAACCAGTTCAGGGAGTTTTTAATTTCTGTTAGAATTTTCAGTTGTAGAATGTTCATTTGTTTCTTTTAAAAGTAGATTCTCAATTTATTTTTAAATATGGCATTCCTCCCTTTCCTACTTATATATGCTAGCACTTGGGAATGCAAAAAATAGAGTCAGCCAAGGATTTTACCCTTAAGGAACTTCCTGGCTTCTCCAAGAACTCCTATATCCTTAAAACTTCTGTGATTATGGCAGGAGAGGAACTTAGGAAACAGAGGGCCTCTGAGAGGTAGGACCTCACCCAGTGATGTCATCATGGGGACGACAGCACATCCAGAGTGATCCAGCCCTGAAGATCTGGAAACTTGCCTTTGCCAGTATAGACACTTTGACTTGTCTTGTTCTCTTCTGTACTCTGAATGCCTTGAAATATACCTGGCATACAGTGCTCAATAAATACTTATTGAATGAAGAAAAAATTAATACAGATAGTCTGTCCCCCAAGCCTAATTTTGGATCTACAAATAGCAGGAGAATGTGGGATAGACTGTGATGTAAATTTATGAATTTAGAATGAGACATACAATTGCTAAGAGAATCAGACCCTGGACACCTCCATCTTATAGAAAAATCAATATGAAACTATAATAACTCATATGAAGGTTGCTTGATGAATAAGGAATCAACAAGGGAGGTGGCTGGATATTGTGAATTGCTGCTGGTGCTATAATGTGATATCCTGAGGCATATATTTAGCTTATAGGGATCAATCTTCACGTGAACTAGATTTGACTAATTTATTTGATATATGTATTAAGGACTTGCTTTATGCCAGAAAGGGGTACAATGGTGAACAAGCAAAAAAGACAATCATACAGTGCCTGCACTTATAGTCTTCCAGTAGGTTCGGGAAAGAAGATACCAATAAAATGATCTTACTAGTAAATATAACATTAAAACTCTGATAAAGCATCAGGAAGACCTAGTACACATACCATGTATATACAGAGAAAGCAGACCTACTATGGATGGCTCAGAAGGCTTCCCTGAGGAAGAAAGGCTTGGACTGAGACCTAAGGGATGGGTAGGAATTAACAAGGCTAGGGATTGGGGGCATGGGAGTAAAGATAGTTCTTGAGGGAGAACAGTATGTGCAAAGGCCCTGTGGTGGGAAGGAGCACAGTGGGTTTGGAGAACAAAGAGGAAGGTCAGGGTGCTAAAGTGTAGCTGGGAAGGGAGAGTGGGTGAAGAGCTTGGGGAAGAAGGCACTGGCCAGGTCAGACATGCCCTTGTAAGCCTGGCTGAAGACTGTCATCTTTGCTCTCAGAGGATTAAAATGCCATGGAACAGGTTTAGCATGGAATGATAAGATCAGATTTGTATTTTGAAAGGAAAACTCAGGCTGCTGTAAAATCTCTGATCAAGTCACTTTCTCTGGAAGATGATGGATTAATACTGCCTAACTCTATCCCTCTGAGTCCTTTCCCTCCTTTTCTACGTACAGGGTAAACTACTCCCCTTCTGCTAACTGTCTTTCTGAGGATGGGATTTGGTATGGTTAATTACGTTTCAGTTAACAAAATAAACCACATTATGTCTCCAAAGTTTATGTTATTGGATTGGAATTTGGGACGCTAAAAACTCCATAGTTACACAATTACCATCAATCTATTGGGGTGTGCTTAGGCACACCCACTGCATGTTAAACCAGCTTAATTCCAAGAGGGAAATTCACAGTGACCCCTCCCTGTGACATCCTGAGTCATGACATGGAACAGGCACACACCAGACTATAAGGAATGAGAGGTGGCAGTCATGTAAAAGGGCGAGGAAGCCCAGTCTGATGTTAGGCCTGCACAATGATATTTGCTGGGTAAAAGGAGAAAGACTATTTTCAGCCAGAGGGGTACATCCACTTCCTGCCTTCATTTCCCATTTTGTTTGGCTTAACTGCCATGTTCAATCATCAAAACATCACGTTTTCATGTAGATGTGCAGACATTAATAGAGTGACTGGTGTCATCAATAAGTGTCCTCACCTACTGGTGAGAGAATAACCTGCAGACCACCCTCATTAGGCTTCAGTGATGTGTCCTCAAGGAGGGCTATCAAGGACACTCAGGTGTCGAACTGAAAAGTCAGAGTTAAACTCAATACAAAATGGATTGGGATAGCGTCATCCTAACGGGACTGGCTGAATAGACACTCACATAGTTGGATGTATGAAAAGCTCTGAGAGAGTATAGAACTGCAAGAAGGGTTGATCAGCCATGGATCCGCAAGAAAGCCATCAAAGGGGCAAAGATTGCCTATCCACCTGTTTACACTGCCAGAGAGGGGACGTCTGGCCTCTCCTTGGAGGATTCTGGCCCCAATGGCAGGGCTGCCTCTGGAATGAAAGTGGAAGTAGGGGTCTAGGGTAGGAAAAGTAGTTCTTTCCTCCTGTGTGTCTCCTTTGCTCCCATGTGACTACCATATGCACAACACTTCTGACAGCAGATGTGCATGGGTGGATTTCCCCACCAAGCAACATCGGCTGTCCTACAATTTGACTCCATTCTGATACTACCTACTTAGAAATAGCACCAGATCCCGCAGGCTGAGGGCCCATCCCACATGACTACTCCTCCATCCCCCACGTCAGACGCCAATCACAAGTCCATGTTGTCACCCGTGTTTCTGACCCAGTGGTTGTAAACCTGAGGTTCCCATGACCCCTTCTTTGAGTTCAGTTACTTTGTTACAGTGTTTCACAGAACTGAGGGAAACACTTCATGTTTACCAGTTTATTAAAGGATGTGATAAAGGTTACAGACAACAGCCAGACAGAGTGGTACTTTGGGCGAGTTCTGGGAGAGTCCTGAGTGCAGGAGCTTCTGTTCTCGTGGAGTCGGGGCAATCTGCCTCCTTGTTTATGCATGTGTTCACCCTCCTGACATTATCGGGATTTCATGGAGGCCTCCTCACGCAGGCACAATCAGTTATTAACCCCCTTTCCAGTCCTTCTCCCCTTGCTAGAGGATGGGGAGTAGGGCTGAAAATTCTAAGCTTCTAATAATCATGCTTTGGTCTTCCTGGTGACTGGGCCCTAGACAAGAGCCATCCAGGAGCCCACCCAGATATGCTCCAAGTGCTCTCATGAATAAGGATTTACAAGAGATTCGGGAGCTCTGTGCCAGGAACTGGAGGCAGGGATCTATGTATTTTCTATTCTCTCACAGGGCCCAGTAAATGAACTTTGAATATTGGGATCTAATTGGCTACTCCAAAACACTGTGAGATGGATTGGTGGCAATTTAAAATTCAATTCATCTGAACCATTACTCACAAAGAACTTGCTCATTGCCACGGGCGGCCCTTACAGATCTTGCCACAGGGAGAGAGGGGCAGACATTCGGGCACATCACTGACTCCCCTGATGGTCCTCATCCTATCTGTGGGACCTGGGTAATGGGAATCTGCAGTGAGGACGTGTGGGGCAGGTTACTCTCAGACTGTTGGGTGTCTCCCATTTATGAACCCATGTCCCTGAGGACTGCATGGTGGAACAAGGCACGTCCCTCCAAGGAAGGCGTTTCCCTGCGCAGCAGCCTGGGTGGGGCCGGTATGCCAGGCAGCACCCCGGACTTGGCTCCGGGCCCTGGGTGGCGCTCCTGCTCGTGATTCAAATCTGCATCTCCCTCATCCCTCCCATGCCCTTGCTACTCACATTTTTACCTCCTTTCTTCTTTCCTGCTTTGACGGGATACTCCTTTTCTCTGTCCACAGCCAGTTTCAAGTTTTTTAGTTCCTGTCGCATTAGCTCATCCACCTAGATGAGTACAAAACACACCACTTTTGAGTGACTTTGTGTGTCTCCTGTTTTCTTTGTGAAGTTTAAAAATAGCTTAAGCTCTGGGTCGGTCATGGATGGGAAAGGGTGAAGAAGCCCAATGGTGACCGCTGATGACTGTCTTTGTGCAAAATGTGGTGTTACCTGCACTCTGATCTCCGACTCCAGTTCCTTCCGTTTCTCCTGTTTGATCAGTTCTGGGTCATAGTTCTGGGGGAAATTCCACGACTCGTCTTTATTCTTCCACAGGTCTGTGGTCCGGAAGGATCAAGAAAAGGAAAATGATTTTTTTTTTTTTCAACATGAGGATGAAAGAAAACTATGATTGCCATAAAAAACACAAGTCTAATTTTCTATTCTATTGCATGGAATACAAGTTTAAATAAAATACTCAAGTGATTATTGATGGCAGAGTGATGAGACTCATGTGCTTCCTCCCCCCACCAACTTCCCAAATGGGAAAATGTGCTTGTATAATATCTAAAAAAAAAAAAAAGAAAAACAAAACTGCTATTGTGAAAACATGAAATAAAAAGTATGACATGACTATATTCTTCTAATGACTGTAGCCATGTAAAAAATAATACGTTAATCATAGGATTATATAATTAGACAAATGTGGTATGACTATTTTTGTAATATGTTTTATATTACTTTCAGTTTTCAAACAATTCACTAAATGTGGAAGATTTTATTGCTAGCTGAATCCACCAGCAACTGACCCCAGCCCCTTGTTAAAAGACAACACTGAACATACAAGCACCCATGACTTCCCCTGGACAGCTATATTTTTAAATTAGTTTTTGGATGTGTTTGAAATCATACATGTTTTGCATTTCCCTTTTTCCTGGCCCTGGCAGTGAAGAGGATGGTTAGACAAATATGACCTTAGAGGAAATAAGGATAATTTTGTATCACTGGAAAAAATTGAATTATAGCTCATTTCTCAGGGGGGGAATTCCAAATGTGTGCCAAGGTACAGCTCAGCTGGATCCTGGCACTGGGACATGGGGTGGTGTCCTATGGAAAAAGAGACTTGTCAGTCTGGGAAATGAGATCTTTTCCCAGAATCTGTGTTCAGAATGTGGTGGAAACTTGCCAGAACTCAACCTGCAATCACCACCCAGCTTGGCTACACCACTGGGAGCTCATCCTTAGGACAATGATGCTCTTCAAGTTGGGGAGGCAATGGAGGGTCACAGGGACCGGGCAAAGGCCTCCCCCCACCTGTCCGATGATGGCTACCACTTGGGAAGAAGGGGGACAGTGCAGGGCTGGAAGGCATTGAGCATGTGAATGAATGGGCAAAGGTTTCTCAACCATGACCTTCTCTATGGGCACAGCAGGGGCATCCTGAGACTGGCCAGGAGTGTGTTCTCCGATGCAGCTGACTGAGAAGGGAGGGACAGTCACAGTCACAGACAGAAACATATGTCTGGGTGCTGTGGAGAGCAAGCAGTGTCATCCATGAAGACAGAATGGACAAGGTACTTAGAGAGATACCTGGGCAAACAAATAAGTAGGGAGAGTCAAATCTGCAAATCTATCACAGGGGTCTGGGGTCAGCAAAAGAGACCAGAGACAAAAGAAAGGACAAGATGTGGTATGACCAGGAAAAGTTGCAGATCCTGGAGAGACAGTCAGCATAGCAAGGAGATTCTGATGCATGACTCAAAGTTGGCCAATGGGCACAAAAAATTGCCCCAAGGGCTTTGGCTATCTGAAACCTGCCCAGGGATGCAGCCCACGCTTGGGGTCAGGTGGAACCCCTGTCCTACTGGTTATTTGCTGTTGGTGTTATGGTCTTCATCCCCCGATTGACAATTCCTACTTCCTGAGGGGGAGGGGGCTCTGCAGGACAGCTGTGCCCAGAGCAGACACTTTCTTGTCAGCAAAAAGGAGGCAATGGGTACCTGAGGACCAGTGAATGTGTCATCTCAAGGTCATCAGTCAGGACCCTGTGGACAGGAAAACTATAGGAAGATGGGACGTGGAAATGCAGCTCCAGTTCTCCAAAAGTGTGGAAGCCCCAGGCTGAAGACCCTACAATGCTCCTGGTGGTTGGCATGGAAATTTCCAGAAGTGGAAATGGTCACCACAAGGTGTTGCCACACACAGGTGAGGCAGGCCCACCTCACTCCCAGCTGTCCTGTGGAACAGAGTGTTGGTCAGAAAGGAGCCTATTTGGAATTCGGGTCCAGCGAGGGCTCTCAGCCTCCCTCGGCTTCCTGTCAGAGAATCAAGGGTGGGGTCGGGGGTGGTGGCTGGGCAGGGCTCTGCCAGTTGCTGCACTAGTCAGGGTCTCTGCCATGGTCACAGCCTATGGTGATGCAAATCTAGGGGGACAGATTTTGGAAGACGAGGATGATGAAAGGACCCAGTTTCTTCTGGAGTGGCTACTGTAGACTTACAAGACATAGACAGGAACTAAGTGACAAACATGTACAATTTTCATAAAGTCTATTCACCCATGTGTCTTTCCCCATCGGGGTGGCCACGTGACAGATGGCCCTGTCTTTGTGGCAGAGATGACGGCAAGGGATGATGGGGCTGGGAGTGGGTTTGGCACCTGTCCCCTAGATGGCTGCCTTCTGTGGATGACCCCAGAGGTGAGGATGTCATCACCTGGGAGGGGCAGGTGACCAGCCTGGCACAGAGTTCACATCTCCATGAAGACCAAGAGGGAGAAGACCCAAAACAGACGGAATGGAGGCCACTTCCGACAGGAGTGGGCACACAGGAAATTGCTAGAAAGCTAGGAGCTGAATTTTTATTATTTTAAATAATCACTCCTGTGACTGAGTGCCAGCCAGAGAAGCCCATCCTGTGTTTTACAATCAGGTAATGAAAAATACTGCATTGCATAAATTGCCTATGTCAGCCCATTGATGTAAAACATGTTTCAAGTCATTAATTGAGTTTATTCTTGGCCCCGAACTCCCTAGCAGGTGGATTTTGTGGTTGGTCTGTAAGGTATGTGTTTACTTAAGGAAGAACTAAGTAGTTTACATTTCCCTTATTTGAAGGTAACTGTCCTTTCAGAGTGCCTTTTCTGAAATGCACATGAACTTAAATTGTGGAAAACTTTAAAATGTATGAAAACTATGATTTTTCTTCCGTGTTTGAAATTGTAAGCTCTTCCCCCTTGAAAACACTATGAAGGGTTTAAACGTGTTAAAACATGCTATTTACCAGTAACTCTTATTTACCAGATGTCCCCCTTACAAGATCATTAAATCTCCCACAGCAAAGCTCACCTGTTTCTATTAAGATATTTTTAAAGCAAAATCGCTTTGCTGAGGCGAGGAAGCTACTTTGCTTTCTCACTAGACAGACTTGCTAAAATCTGGAAGCAGTGCATTTCCTAAAGAAAGGGACGCAGACTATTGAACAGGAAGGAACACGAGACGATTATTTATGTAAAAGCACCTCGCAGCAAATTCTCATTCTGCGGTTGTAACTGTGTCTCACGAATAAAGCGGTACTTAGTGGCCTTTGCTGATTTCACCTCGACCGCCCTTTGAATGGTCGTGGTTTTGCGGGGAAATTTTGCTTTTCTCATGACACTTCGGCACAGGGCACCTCTCAATCCCTTCAAGAATTTCATGGACATTTACAAATGCAGGAAGCTTTTCAGGGTCCTCAAAGCACTAACAACTGCCCCAGGAGCTTTCATCCCCAGAGTGTGAAAAGCTGGCCAGGGCAGTTTCTCACGTAGGGGGGGGGGGGTGATTAAAATGCTAATGTCTTATTTGAAAAGGAAAACCTTTGATTTTTGAGAGAAGATTTCTAAGATGAAGACATTTAATTTCTTTAAAAGACCAGAGACCTGGCAGATAGCACAGGAAACGCCACAAACCCAACTAGGAAAATGGTCCTTCACGCTTCCTGCTCCCAAGTGACCACTGCCTGGTTTTTTTTTTAGCCTTAATGGAAACAGATATTCTACAAACAGCGTAATGGAAACATATTACACAAACGGTGTGGAAAGTCTCAAGAGCTTTCCTGAGTGGGTCAGCAGGTCGCAAGCCTTGGTTTCCCACGGGAACATCAGATTTCCCCCAAGTTAATTTTTGCTTTTATCAAAATAATACACGCACATTGTTTTAGACTGAGTCTGATAATATGGAAGGGATTATAACAAAAAACTGTCTAATTCTGCCTTCCAGAGAAATTGCCCAATGGCATGCATTCCTGTTTTCATTCATTCATTCATTCATTCATTTAAAATTGTGAGGAATAATTTCAGATTTATCTGTAAATCTGATGTATGCGTAAGTTTAATTCATGACTTGATGGGTCTGATTGAGGAGTAGGCACTCTTCTCAGAGTAGGCAGACAGTGGGGGGCCTTGTCGTCTGAGACCACGTCCCTCCCATGGGGAAGCAAGGAACACCCCCATCCCCATCAGATGGAGATGAGTAAAGCAGGGTGGGCACAGGGTGAGGCTGGAGACAGCCCACAAAGGTCTTGGGGAAGGCCTGCAGGGACCAGCATTCCAGGCAAGGGGAATGGACAGCACCAGGTCTCTGAGGTGGGACCGACTAGCTTGCTGGTGGAAGAGCATGGAGCCCACGAGAGGAGGGTGGGAGGCCAGTGTGAAGTGGTATAGCTTCCTGAGAACTCTTTGAGCTGTGCCTCTGTTGTTATACCCTTGTCATGTGCTCACACTGCTACTTCTTGATTTATGAGTTTGAGATGGGACCCCCTCACTTCCTGTAATGGCAGAGGAAGGCCTGGCTGTCTCTTACCTTCCTGTCTTTCCCCTTATTCTCTCCTGATAGTTATTTCAGAGGGATCCAGGCCCTCCACACACTGAGGGAAACTGTTGCCCGAGGGAGGACTTCAGCAGAACATGAACGGGCCAGTGACCTGATGTGTTAGAAGGTGCAAACAATGACCTTGGAGGTTGGTGATTGATGTGTAGCATGTGAAGCTATGAGGGGTCTGTAAAGAGCAAAAGAAATGTGGCACAAAGCATGTGAACAAGAGGTTGGTCATGTTGCAAACACACCTGGGTTCCGGTGGCATCCATGGCACACCGGTGACCTTGCCGCGGGACGCATGCAGCTCCTAGCTGACCCTTGGGTGTTGTTGCCGCCAGCCTAATTTGCACAAGCCACTCAACTTGTGCCCCTGTCCCATACCATCCACCTCTGCCACACCCTGTATGTTGTCAGTAGGTTGATGGTGGGCCCCATCTTTGTATCTCCATGGTTGCCTTGCACCTGGGACACTGGACACAGAGGTTGCTGAATGAAGACGAAGACATAAGGGTGTGAATGTGACTGATAGTGATTGCTTTATAATGATTTGAGGCCCCTGTACCCCAATGTTCATAGCAGCAAGGTCCACAATAGCCAAGCTATGGAAAGAGCCCAATGTTCATCAAATGGATAAAGAAGATGTAGTATAAATATATGACAGAGTATTACTCAGCCATCAAAAAGGATGAACTCTTACCATTGGCAATAATGTGGATGGAAATAGAGGGTGTTATGCTGAGCAGAATAAGTCAGTCGGAGAAAGACAAATACCACATGATCTTACTCACATATGGAATTTAAGAAACAAAACAGATGAACATAGGGGAAAGGAAGGAAAAATAAAATAAGACGAAACCAGAGAGGGAGCAGAACCATAAGAGACTCTTAACCACAGAGAACAAACTGAGAGGGTGGCTAGAGGGGAGGTGGGTGGGGGGATGGAGTCACTGGGGGATGGGTATTAAGGAGGACATGTGATGTGATGAGCAAGGGTGTTATATGCAACTGATGAATCCCTAAACTCTACCCCCCAAATTAATAATACACTATGTGCTAACTAACCTGAATTAAAATGAAATGTTAAAAAAAAGATTCGACTTTTCAGACTTGAGTGGCAGCATGTGTTCTAACAGTACCTGCCAATAGAGGGGTCGTTGCGTTATTTCTTGCCATTGTCGTGAAGATCAAATGAGACGAGCATGGAAAACACAAAGACTTGCATGCTTTGGGTGTCTAATAATGTGAGGTTACTTCTTTGACCTCCTTCCTCCCCAATTAAAACAGCTGCCAGTCCTGGTGATGTCCCCTGTCCCCCACCGTGGTTTAGCACCGTGTGCAGGGTGGGACCCTTGCCATTAGTGGAAAGTGAAAGAATTTCGGGTGGAGCATGGATATTTTTCTTTCATACAACTAGCATCTCAGACCTGAAATGACGTGGATATTGCGGCTAAGGGTGAAGCTCAGTTTATTGGGGTAAAAACCATGAGTCAATGAAAAAATGTTAACTAATTAACAGTACCAGTGCTGTCCAGATAAGACCAGAGTCAGGGAGGAAGCCCATGTGTGACTGACGTATGGAAATATTCTACTCCATGTTCCTATTGCATTTTTTTAGCAATTACCAAAGAGGACCAATGCCCGGGGTCATCGTGGCCCGTCATTCAGTGTTGAGATTCATCCTGAGGGCGGAGTGAAGCCAAAGGAGCTGGGTAATTGTTCCAGTAAACTGTAATAGAAGTGTCTGAGAGACCAATTTCTACTCTTGCAGCTCCTCTCACATTCTAGCTACTATGCTAATTACACTGAACAATGGACAAAAGAACTCTGTGTCGGTCGGTCTGCAGGCACCTGTCTTTGTCTGACAGGATTAGAATATCTTATTGTACATCTGGTATTGATTTTCTTAATTTAAACAATCTAGGCCAATCCCTTTCATTCCCAGCAAGAGAATGTTCAGCTGAAGTCCTACAGTTTGAAAAACAGAATGGAGAGTTCGATTGTGTTCTTGTACTATTCATATCTGGTCCTTTTATCTACCCTATGCCTTTAGGCGACTCAAAGGAATTTTAAAATAAAGATGGACAGAAGGTCTGGGCCATGAGCTGCGTGTTTTCAGCCTCTCCCAACTGAACGCCTAATTCTGGCCCTCATGGGCTGGGTGCGGGGCTAGGGGTCATGCTGGGCGGGCCAGGCAACTCCCCGGGGGGCCTGCATGGTCTTCTAAACGAACCTTTGTACACGTTATTTCCTTCCTCCATCGTGGGAAGGAAAACACTTGGTGACATTTTCCAGCCCTCATCTTCTTCCTGTTGAAGAAGAATGACATTTCTGTTAATTACAGGGCTGCTGTATCTGTCCGGACAAGACAGTACACGGCGAACATCCTGACGACAGGGCTATCGTAAGGCACACAGGCTCTTTCCTGGTTTATGAACTTTCCCAACCCCCTGGGCAGTTTCCCTGCTGGCCAGTCTGAGCAGGGAGTGTGGTGTCCACCAACCAGGGTTCTAGAAACTTAGCCCCACCTACAGGCTCATTGAGGTGCCCCTATTTCAGTCACCTCTCCCGGGGTACCCCAAGCCCTGAGTCTAGTCTGTTGTCTGATGTTCTGGTTATTTCTTTGCTCTGAAGGCTGATTCCCAGCCTGAGTCCTCCCGCCCCCCTCCAGCAGCTTGTAGGTTCAAATGTCAGATTGGTCACTCAGTGGCTTTCAGGTAATCTGATGGTTCCCTTAGCGTCTGGGTCCTTGGGGTGGGGGTGGGGTTACTGTGATTTGGAAGAGGCTGATCATTTCCCACTCAACTAGGAGTGAAATTATACTTCAATTCCAGATCCAGAAGTGGAAATCAGCTCAGGAGCTCTCATTACTATTAACTGTATTTTAAAATAGAAATGCATCAAAAAAAGTGATAGCTCTTTGCAACAAACAAACAAACAAACAAAACCTCCTATTTTCAAACTTGCATTTAGAATGTCATTTTACTTCTCTGCTCACACTTTTCTCTCCATTCATTGAGATTAAGAATCAAAGCTACTAAAAAAAAAAAAAAAAAAAGTTACTCATGCCTTTTCGGGATTTGGAGTGCTGCTCCTTTCTGGAAGTAGTGGTTTTTGAGCATTTCAGATAGAAGGAAACGTAAAGAAAACTCACATACTTTCTTCTCAGAGGAATGCATTTTCACATAAAACTTTACATACAATTTCAGGCAGTCTATCCTTGGGGTCTCTGTTTCCTAGGTTAAGGGTGTCTGTCTCCTCTGGAGATCAGCAGCTTCTCACTTCCTCTTATCTTCCCCTCTCGCTGCCCCTCAGTGGACACAGAAGATGCTCAGTATGGATGTTTCCATGATGACAT
Source organism: Mellivora capensis (assembly GCA_004024625.1). Lineage (NCBI taxonomy): Eukaryota > Metazoa > Chordata > Mammalia > Carnivora > Mustelidae > Mellivora > Mellivora capensis. The sequence goes on from PISX010015755.1 coordinate 28,644, forward strand.
CCTTATTCCCGATAAAAGCCTCTGGAAATTCACAACACTCACGTCTCCATCTTTGTGAAGTAGTACAAAGTTTCGTTTGAAGTCCCCTAAAATACTGTAAGAGTGTGGTTGGCTCAGTGGTTCAGTCTGGAGAACCTCCTTGGGCCAGGCTGCTGGAGAAGGGACACTGGGATCACAGAAAGGCTGGGTGGCCCCACGGACAAACAGAAGCTTTTAAAGTTAATGGTGCTGTATGCGGGTGCTAGGCTCTTCCCAGGATTCAGCATGAAGTTAGAGTGTAGAGGACTCTTCCGTATTCACATGATCCTGTGTTCCGGCCAGGTAAAATCCATTTAAAATAGTTCCAAATGGTGTAACATATGGCTTGAAAAATAACAAAGAGAAAAGGATTGTAAGGATGGATTGCACAGTGCTCCTTTTCTGGCTCCTGAAGCCAACGAGAAGTCCACATAGCTGACTTGTTAGGCTAACGGTGTAACTTTGATACTGAAAGCACATTTGCAAAGATGGCTGTTGGTTTGCAGAGAATGTCCTCCTGACACTAGCATTCCCCTCTATCACATAGTCTTAACACAGATCACCTTACCTGTGATCCTTAACACTTTTAGAGATGGTTAGCAAACCAAAGATCCAAAAGAAAGACAATTTTTTTTTTTGCTGTTGAATTTTGATAATTCTTTATATATTCTGGATGCAAGTCCCTTTGCTAGATCTATAGGTTGCAAACGTTTTCTCTCAGTTTGTAGATTGTCTTTTCATCCTCTTCCCAGAGCTAAAGTTTTTTTTTATTACAATGATGTCCAATTTATCAATCTTTCACTTCTATGTACACTTTTGGTTGTCAAGTTGAAGAACTGTGTGCAGAGCCCTAGATCCTGAAGACATTTTTCCTCCTCTTTCTACCTGAAGGTTTTATGGTTTTACATGTGAGTCCATAATCCTTGTTGAGTTAATTTTTGTATAAGGTACAAGATAGACATTCCTTTTCTTGTCTAGGGGTGAAAAGATTAATTCTTGTAAAGCCCATCTTTGAAGGTGTTTATGGTGCTTTTATGTTTTCCCTTTACTAGTTCTGAAGATGCAAACCCCTAGACCAATCTCTTGGCTTCTGTCCTTCAGCATCTCAGTACACAGGGTCACTGGATGGATCTAGACATGAAATTGAAGACTTTCATGTTTCCAATGTTAAATTGCTTGCAAAGTTTTTTGTTGAAATGGTCAAATGAATGTAAGACTACCAGCCACTGTTATTTTATTTTATTTTATTTTAATTTTTGTACAGAGAGAGCAAATGCATGTGAGCTGGGTGGAAGGGAAGGGGGGCAGCGAGAGAGGGAGAGAGAGGATCTTAAGCAGACTTCCCCCTGAGTGCAGAGCCTGACCCGGGGCTCGATTTTGTGACCTTGAGATTATGACCTGAGCTGAAATCAAGAGTCAGATGCCCAACTGACTGAGCCACCCAGGCACCCCATAGTTATTTTACTATACTTTATTTTATTTTACTTTGACCCTCTCTTTTCTCCTACTGTCAGCCCCACAGTAAATTGTAAATCTAAGCAGGGACACTGAAACCTACAAGTTCTCACCCTTAAACTTCCTTCCAGTTACCTTCAGGCTCAAATATCTCAAGATTCTATAGGGACACTCACTAATCCTCAATCCTGAATAACAGAGTGTCTAAGGGGAGCTCTCTCCTGCTGCACTAGGGTCAGAGGGAAAGAGGTTTTGGGCAGATCACTCCAAGACACATTTATTCAGATGGAGGTGACACCAGGAAGGGGTTGAGGTGGGAGGTGAAGTCATAAAAGCATGACCATGGGTCTTTGTGACTAGAGAAGAGTGTTACTCTGCTGCTCCCTATGAGCCCAGATGTTCATATCACCAGCTGGATGTACCTTTCCTTCTTCATTATTTTCAGAAAAAAATCAACAAGAACTCACTTGTTGAAATGTTGAAAAAAATGAACAGAACTCACTTGCTTTGCTCTCAACCTCATGAATGACGTTTGGCTTTAAATGCATCCTCCCATGCGCGTGGATGCAAACTTCTGAGGGGCTTTGGCTGCTGGCTCACTCTTGTCCTTGGGTGAGACATGGACTTGTACTAACCCTGCTTCCCATCTAAGCCTGGACCTAATGGTTTCCCTGTCTTGGTTACTCCCTCACCTACAGGCCATCCCAACCATAGCCACAAACCACAAACCTTAAAGACTACAACTCACACAACTCAGGTTTGCTCAAGTCACTACCCCTGGGATGACTCTTGTCTCCTCCAGCAGGTTCTGCCCTAGCAACCATGGCTGTTCCAAGCTTTCCCAGCCCCATAGCACACCCCCTCCCTAGAGTCTGTCATCCTTGCTCTGAAGTTGCCTTCTGGTTCTCTGGTTCAGCAATTGCCTGGAATCCTTCCTGTAGTTCCTGGTCCCTGTCCAGCCTTCAGATCTACCCACCACCAGACCCATGTCAACAGCCCCTCTGGGGCCACTTAGGCTCATTTGTAGCCATCATGTGGACTGATGAAAGTGGTACTCCTATGATATTTTGACAAGAGTCCATTTTCCACTTATGGAGGTGAATGGAAAAATTCAGATAATCCTCAGTTTTTTTGTTTTTAATAGGAGGTCTTTACCAAGTTTTCTGACTATATATGGACTAGCGATTGAGAAATAACCAAATTTATAAAAATACCTGAAGGATAATCCCACAGCCGTGCTGCAGTGAAACAGTAGGGGTGAGTCAGTTACGCAAGCTAAACAAAACTAGTTTCCTTTCTCCTCTGCCTTACCCTTTACCCAGGATGAATAATAGATGCTTTTTCTACAGGCCAAAATACCAATTCTCATACAAAGATTTTGAACAGCTTGTCTAGAGAATGCTTCTAGATGCCTTGGGACTGATTCTAAAATAAGATTTTTAAAAGTTAATAAAAGAGATAATCTGACCTCAAAGATGAGTAGCAATATAATGTAAATATATCGATTTCATTAGAGATTACCATTTATATCACATTGTCACTGTGTAGACATGTACCCATCAAGAATAAATTCAGTTCTAAGTAACTGTGAAGGATTTTGCCCTTCATTTGCAACTACTTCATAAATGCTGATGTACTCAAACTTCTCTTTTTGTCTCAAACTGTTCATCATTAAATGACTCTTTAATAGCTAGTTAATAAAATACCTTCACTCAACAAAGACCAGATTGTATAGCTGATAATTTCAGAATTTTTATGGAACAAGCTTCATTAACAGCGAATTTTTAATTAGCAAGTGTCAAACTCCCTAATGCATATTTAGAGGAAGAGAATGCTTAGAATAAAATTGAAATTCTTCCAATTGTCCTTATTCTTTGGCACGGCTTCAAAATTATCTTGCAGAGTGAGAGGAGGGCTTTAAAAATTAACTAAGAAGTAAGCTCTCTTCTTATTTTTTTCTGCAACAAGTTAGGAAGATTTGGGGCACAAACAGAGCAGTAGGGCAACAGGTGCCCTTGTGGGTTGGGTTCCATGGAAACACTCAGATGGAGGCTGTGCAGGTGGTTTACTGGGAACACCACCCACAAGGATGGAGGGAGAGAAGCAGCAATGGGCAGAGAAGCTGATGCAAGTGAGCTGTGATGCAATTGGATGTGAGATGTCAGTTGACCCCACAGGGAGCCCAGGAGCTAGAAGAATGCTTCAGAGATGTCCCAGTGTGGGGGCTGGGTCTTTGTACCCAAACATGGCTATCCTTGGATGCAGCTGCTTGGGTGGGTGGTGTGACTTTTCATGGAGCAGCTCCTTTAGACTCGGAACAATTCCTGGGGAGGAATTAGGTGAGGAGTCAGCACAAAATACTGAGCGGCGGGGGACTGAGTTGAGGACTACAGAGGAGTGGGTTGTGAGCAGTGAGAGGTCTCTCTTCTTTTGTTCACAGCAATGGAACATGGTGAAGGAGAGGGACAAAGACAGATGGGGGCAGTTGGATGATTTCTGCTGATCATGGTGCAGAATATGAGCCTTGCAAAAGGGGCAATTGCCTCCAGCTGGGTGGCTGCAGTCATGCAAGGAATTTTTAACAAAATGTTGCCTTTCATAAATGCAAAATGTTGCATTTATGTGGAGTTTGGGTTTTTTTTTAAATTTAAATTCAATCAGCCAACCTATAGTACAACATAAGTTTCAGGTGTAGAGTTCAATAATTCATCAGTTGTCTGTAACACCTAGTGCTCATCATATCATCATGCTCTCCTCAATGCCCATGACCCACTGACCTGATCCCCCAACCCTTCCCTCCAGCAACCCTCAGTTTGTTTCCTATAGTTTATAGTCTCTCATGGTTTTTCTCCCTTCCCCTATGGGGAAGTTTTCCCTCCCTTCCCCTATGATCCTCTGCAGTGTTTCTCATATTCCACATATAAGTGAAAGCATATGATAATTGTCTTTCTCTGATTGACTTATTTTGCTTAGCATAATACTCTCTAGTTCCATCTGCATTGATGTAAATGGAAAGTATTCATCCTTTCTGATAGCTGAGTAATATTCATTATATATATATTCATTCATAATATTCATTATATATATATATACCACATCTTCTTTATCCATTCATCTGTCGATGGATAAGTGATTCATTTTAGACCCAAACACACCTCCAGATTGAAAGTGAGGGGGTGGAGAACCATTTATCTTGTTAATGGACATCAAAAGAAAGCTGGGGTAGCAATTCTTATATCAGAAAATTAGATTTTAAATCAAAGAATTTAGTAAGGGATATAGAGGGACACACTATATTATACTTAGAGAGTTTATTCAACAAGAAGATCTAACAATTATGAATATTTATGCTCCTAACTTGGGAGAAGCCAAATATATAAACCAATTAATAACAAAATTAAAGAAACATATTGATAATAACACAATAATAATAAGGGACTTTAACACCTTGCTCACAGCAATGGATAGATCATCTAAGCAGATCAACAAGGAAACAAGGGCTTTGAATGACACACTGGACCAGATGGACTTCAGATATATACAGAGCATTCCATCCTAAAGCAATAGAATACACATTCTTCTCAAGTGCACATGGAACATTCTCCAGAGTAGATCACATACTGGCACAAATTAGGTTTCAACTAGTACTAAAAGACTGGGATTATTCCATGCATATTTTCAGACCACAATGCTTTGAAACTTGAACTCAGTCACAAGGGGAAATTTGGAAGGAACTCAAATACTTGGAAGATAAAGAGCATCTTACTAAAGAATGAATGGATCAACAAGGAAATTAAAGAAGAACTAAAAAATTCATGGAAACAAATGAAAATGAAGACACAACTGTTCAATATGATTGGGATGCAGCAAAGGGGGCCCTAAGAAGGAAGCACATAGCAATATAAGCCTTTCTCAAAAAATTAGAAAAGTCTCAAATACATGAACTAAGCTTACTCCTAAAGGAGCTGGAGAAAGAACAGCAAATAAAGCCTAAACCAAGCAGGAAAAGAGAAATAATGATTTGAGCAGAAATCAATGAAATAGAAACCAAAAGAACAGTAGAACAGATTAATGAAACTAGGAGCTGGTTCTTTGAAAAAATTAACAATATCAATAAACTTCCAGCCAGACTTACCAAAAACAAAAGAGGAAAGACCCAAATTAATAAAATCATGAATGAAAGAAGAGAGATCACAACCAACACCAAGGAAACACAAACAATTTTAAGAACATATTATGAGCAACTATTTGCCAACAGATGAGGCAATCTGGAAGAAATGGATGCATTCCCAGAAACTTGTAAATGACCAAAACTGAAACAGAAAGAAATGGAAAACTTGAACAGACCCATAACCAACAAGGAAACTGAAGCAGTTGTCAAAAATCTCCCAACAAGGGGTGCTGGGTAGCTCAGTGGGTTAAAGCCTCTGCCTTTGGCTCAGGTCATGATCCCAGGGTCCTGGGATCGAGCCCCAAATCAGGCTCTCTGCTCAGTGGGGAGCCTGCCTCCTCCTCTCTCTCTCTGCCTGCCTCTCTGCCTACTTGTCTGTCAAATAAATACATAAGATCTTAAAAAAAAAAAAGAATAAATAAAATCTTTTAAAAAAAGTCTCCCAACAGACAAGAGACCAGGACCAGATGGCTTCCCAGGGGGAATTCTACCAAACATTTAGAGAAATAATACTTATTTTTCTGAAGTTATTTCAAAAAACAGAAATGGGAGGAAAACTTCCAAACTTGTTCTGTGAGGCCAGCATTACTTTGATTCCAACACCAAACAAAGAGCCCACCAAAAAGGAGAATTACAGACCAATATCCCTGATGAACACTGATGCCAAAATTCTCACCAAGATACTGGCCAATAGGAACCAATGGTACATTAGAAGAATTATTCACCACCACCAAGTGGGATTTATTCCTGGGCTGTAAGGGTGGTTCAACATTTGCAGACCAGTCATTGTGATACATCACATAAATAAAACAAAGGACAAGAACCATATGATCCTCTCAACAGATGCAGAAAAAACATTTGAAAAAGTACAGCATCTTTCTTGATTAAAACTCTCCACAGGGTAGAGATAGAGGGAATATACCTCAATATCATAAAAGCCATCTATGAAAAGCCCACAATTAATATGATTCTCTTTTCCTGTAAGGTCTGGAATTTGGGTATTGTCATTGTGTATCCACCATCCTCCTTTTCCCCCTCCTCACAATTTCTGACTCCTTGGTCCAATCACTTGTCCTTGATGGTGCAGCCTGTCCTATTTCTGTCCTGAACTCACCTCCTGGAACACAAGGAATGGCCCAAAGTGACACTGTTTGAAATCTGATTCTTTTGGGTAGTAAGAAATGAAAACTTCCAATAAAATGCATCCACTATGTCAACCTGAAGTAAAAAGTTTGAACAAACACACTTTGGTTAAAGTAGGGATTATTTTGACTTTGCAGTGGTAACCTGGTTTCTACCTTGAGGAAAGACAAGGGGGATCATTTATTTTGAGGGATAAAAATTCAAAGCTATAACATATGTGAATAACACAAAGTATCAATGTCACTGAAACCACATTTATTCTAATAGGTATTTATTATAGGTCATAGAGAGGATGATGACTGGTGATCAAACAACATAAAAAAATATTGAAAAACAGTTGGTAGAACAGTTTCCTAGGAAATGAACTACTGCAGTCTCAGGAAATTGGAGATCATACCACTAGTTCAAAGCAAAAAGGCCATTTAAAAGAAAATTTCTTTTAAAATTCCAAATTCCTTACCTTGTTTTTTTCCTTTGTTCCTTTCTTTTCCTTTTCTTTTTTAGGTTTCTTGGGTTTCTTGGCCTTCTTATTCTTTTTCTTCTTTTTGTTTTTCTCCTCTTCTTCTTGGTTTGCAATAATATCTTCAGTAACCTGGGAAGCAACACAAAATAAGCATCATGATTTCATGGAGCCCGATCAAGACAAGGATTGCTTTCCCTCTCCAGAAGAAGTATTTGTGCTGATCAGTCCCTGCTCCCTCTCTGTCTTGCTCTGGGTCTTAGGTCGACCTTCGTGGGGACATCACTGGTTGCTGCCTACTTCTGGTTGGATTCATCAGTGAGACAGCAGTCGGATCTTGGGGCGGGGGGCAGATGAGTGGGAGGATGGACCTTACTGAATCCAGTCCCCCATCCCCCAATTCAGAGCTGCTCTGGCCACCAGGGCTCCTATGAACATAAGGGAGGTAACGGCTTCCTCAGGGTCTCTGCCGCAGCCAGGAGGCCAAGCCCCAACCCCGCACCTCTTCCCCAGTGGAGCTCAGGACACCCCGAGTTTCCTGTCCGAACTCTGCCTGACAATTGCTCTTGCAGTCACTTTGCTTTCCCATAAATGATCATGCCTCTCTTCTCAGGGTTGGTTTCTTTCCTCTGTGATTTAATTTGTATTTCCTACAGTGACAAAATCCCACTTTTCAGTTCACCTCAGATTGGAGAATTAGTAAGGGTTTGTAAAAAACGATATAATCCATTCTATACAACAGATGTTTGCTGAGGTCCCGCTTGCTGTGGCAGAGAGCAACTTCTGGGAGACACGAGGTTGTGTAGACCCTAGGACACATCGCTGGCCATGTGACCAAGGTAAGCAGCATAACATCTCTGGGACTTAGTATCCTAGTTTCATTTTCTAAAATCAGGTCAGTACTTCCAACCATTGGTCTTATGATAAGCCAAGCACGGTTCTAAGAGCTGCACAAAAATGAACTCATTTACCGCTAAATGCAGCCTAGAGATGTGAGCTGTTACCAGCCTGTTTTATGGATAAGAGAACAGGGCACAAAGAGGTCAGTCTTATGTCCAAGGACGAACAGCAGGTGAGTGCTGACCTGGGATTAAAACAGGGGCTAACCAGGATGAATTTCACAATGTAGAAAGGAGGCAAGATGCTGAACAACATACATAAGTTTATTCTATTGTACAAAATGCACATGGTTAAATTAAAGAATAACACTCTATAGTTTTAGGATATATATGCGCATAGGCAAAGTACAAAGAAATACAAGGGAATGACAAAGACCAAATTCAGTGCAGTGGTTACCTCTGGAGAGCAAGGTATGCAATTAAACAAAAGGGCTAGTATCATTCACTTCCACTAGGTTGTACTAAACCATCCTCCTGGGATCCAGTCTACTTGTTTATGCCTTATTAGTGATTTACTACAGTGCTGAAGTTTATTTTCTAGTCTTATGTTTTTGATATTTATACCTATGCTATTCTTAGGAGTTTAGTTTACACTTTAAAGAGTATAAAAGACAGTTTACCATGAACAAATCAGGATATTCTGGTGTCACCTGGACTTAAAAAAAAAAAACACCACCACTACAGTCATTGGACATGTGCCCCCTTCCCACTATCCAGAGGCCAACCTAACCCCCTAGGCTACCATGAAGCTCTAGGTGGGGCGAGGCTCAGGAAAACAGTGCCGGGGAGCATAAGAGGTGACGTATGTGCTGTGCACATTATTTGGTAATAAAAAGCGTGTCTTTAGGTGGAATTAAAAGTCCTTTGTCCAAGTGGCATTGTTATCCTTGGGGATCAGGCTCACTTTAACGCATGGAGCCAAATCGTGGCTGCTCAGGACTTTTATGTTTGGAGCACTTAGGAAGCATGAGCATTTTTTTGGTCCTTGGAAGTTTGGAAGCTTTCAGAAAATGTATAGACAGTTTTTGAAAAATGACCTGATGTATAAACTGAGCAGCTACAAGAAGGAGGAATCCTTATTTGTGGAACACACAATTCAGTGCATCTTGTAAATCCTTCTCCATTGTACTATTTACTTCCTCTATCTTCTCACTTAGTTTATTAATTTAATACTTGATAAATACATTCATGTGGCCCACAATTCAAAACTTACAAAAGATCAAGTTGGGAAACCTTCTGTTCCCATGCTGTGAGCCAGCCAGCAGGATCTGCGTCCAGAGACATTTTATATAGCTATATGCAAATACACGTGCGTACACACACACACACACACACACACTGCTGTGTTATGTTCGCCAATCACACGTTTGAAAATGGTTTGTGACTGGAATTTGTCTCTTTTTTAGCCAATGTTGAATTTGTTTTGCTCTTGATTTTCAACTCAAGCAAAATCTTCCAAAGCACACAAATATGTACATATATACACCCAGATACACACTGTAAATATAGATGGGTCATTTTGTTCCAATGTCAGTGTCTCATACACACAGTCTTTGCTGTGCGTTTTCCTCCTGTTCATGTCCCTGGCTTTCTTAGTGGTACATAAAGAGCTTCCTTGCTCTGTTTTTATGGGTGTTCTGTAGACGATCTGGCCCTTCCCCCTGCCGATGGAATTAGGTTGTTTCCAATCGTCTGCTGTTACTAGTAATTCGGCATACATAAATGCCTGGAAATACCATTTTGCAGGTGTATGAGCATATTGGATAACTTGCTAAAAGTAGAAGTGCTGGATCAAGGATATGTATGTATATTTGTAATACTGTCCAACTGCCTCCATCGGGCTGTGCCAATTCACACCTCTGCCAGCCATGTGGGTGTGTGCCGGTTACCCCATATGCTCTGACACAGTGTGACACAGTGTGTTATGTTTGCCAACTGAATGGCTAAAGAAATAGTCTGTCGTTGTCATTGTTTTGTTTTGTTTTTTTTTTTTTTTAGATGCCAATGCTGAATTTATTTTGCTCATGTACTTTAGCTACAGCAAAATCTCCCAAAGTAAGAAGAGCACTTATTGCCCTATTAAGTAAGCCACCATATTTTGGGCAAACTGTGGGGTCTGAAGGCCAGATCCATTTTGTTTTGTAAGAATATAATATATTATAATTTTATTGAGGCATATTTTACATGGTCTACGCCCATCCATTCCAAGGGTCAGTTTTGGAACACCTCCATCACCCTAGGGTGACCTCTCATGTGCACTCTTAGTCTCTTTCCTTTTCCTTCCTTCTTTGCCAGGACCCTGCTAATCTCCTCCCGACGTCTTTCATTTTGTTTGGACGTTTCCTGTGAATGGAATCGTATAATGTGTGGTCTCTTAGGTCTGGTTCCTTTCCCTCTGCATCACGGTTGAGTCTACCTATGTTGTAGCGAATCTGGATTGGTGTTTCCTTTTTTTGTAGGAAATCTAAATAACATTCTATTGCCAGACGCACCACAGTTTGCCTATCCAGTCATCACCTGATATCTAGGCTGTTCCAAATTTTTGGCTACTATGAGCAATGTTCTTATATTCCCGTACAAACTTCTTCGTGTGGACCTATTTTCATTTCTCTTGGATAGGGTATCAATAGTGGACTGATGCCTCATTTGGTATGTTCATATTTAACTTTTAAGAAATGGACAAGCATTTCCCAAAGCAGCTGTACCATTTTGTATTCCTCCCAGCACCACAGGAGTGTTCCTTTTCCTCTACACCCTCAAATTTTGTTACTGTCTGTCTTCTTGATTATGGCCATCCTAGTGGGAATGAAATGGTCTCACTGCAGTTTTAAGTTTTATCTCCCTAAGACTAATGATGTCAAGCATCTTTTCATGTGCTAATTAACTATTCATATATGATCCTTTGTGAATTATCTATTCAAGACTTGTGCCCATTTTTTGATTGAATTGTCTTCTTATTGAGATGTAAGAGTTTTTTGTTTATCCTGGATACAAACCCCTTATCAGGTATTTGTTTTCCAATATCTTCCCCCAGTATGCTTTTGTCTTTGCATTTTCTTGACGGCATCTTTTGAAGTGCAAAAGTTTTTAATTTTGATGAGGTTCAATTTATCAATTTTGTCTGTTGCATTTCTGTTATATGTGTGGGGTTGATCATCTCTTTATATGTTGAACACCCTTTATTATGTTTCATATCCATTTACATTTTCTTTTCTGAGAAATGTCTGTTCATATCCTTTGGCTTTTTAAAATATTGGGTTATTGATCTTTTTTTAATAGAGCTGTATGGGCTCTTCATATATGAGAAAAATGATCTCTTGTGTATGGTCCTCATTACAAGTAATTATCCTATGTGTCATCTGTCATTTGACTTCACTTGGGGTCTGTTTTGCCATGCAGGTTAGAAAATTTTTGTGTGTGTCATTTAAAGTTTCATTTTTTTCTTCTATGACCCCTGGGTTGTGCAACAGAGGTAGAAACGTCTTTCCCACTCTTGAGGTGATAACATTTCTTCCTTGGCCTCTTCGAATTCTTTTATGTTTTTGTTTTGTTTGGCTAAATCTTTGGTCCATCTGGAATCATTCTGGGGTGAAGGATAAAGAAATGGAGATTTAATTTTCTTTTTTCCAGATGAGAATCTGGTTATTCTAATCCCATTTGTTAAAATATCCCCCTTACTCAAGAAAGGCGTGATGCCATCTTTATATGTACTAAACTGGCCTATGTATTTGGGTATATTCCACTGATGTGTCTTTCTACTTATTTGCCTGAGCCAATGGGATCTTAATAGCAAGGCTCCATACTACTCGCTTCTCCTTACATTGTGTAATTACATTTGGAATTTTACTGGTTATTCTTGGCTATTTAATTTCACCTCAAGTTTAGAATTAGGCTGCGCACCTTCTGTATGGCCTGCCCCTGCCCTCAACATAATGCCATTGGTATTTTTGTTTAGATCATATCACACGTGTGATGATGTTTGGGAGAAGTAATGTATTACAATGTGGAAGATACCTACCAAAGAACACAGTATGCTTTTCCCTCTTTTCATTTGCATCCCTCATATTTTTTAAAACTTTTCTCCACAGAGAACACACCTTTATTGTTAAGTTTGCTCCTGGCTGCTTTATCTTTGTGTTGTTGGTGCTGTTGTAAATGGACAGTTTTGTGGTATTTTCTATTGAGCCGCTGTTTGTACATACCAAAGCTTTTGCTCTCTGTAACTCCCTGTATTCCTTCTCACACTGTTTAATTTTCAATTTATTCTCTTTGCTTTTCTAAGTGTAGGGCATACCTGAAAAGTGATCATTTTGCCTCTTCTGTTCCAATTTTTATATCTCTACGTTCTTTCTCATGTTCAGTGGTGTTCAATAGATCCTAGGGAAATACTTGCACTTTTCATGACATTGGTGGACTTTTCATGGCCATTCTTGTGACTTTCATGACATTGGTGGAATTGTTTCTAGTGCATTTCATTAAGCATAATATTAGATCTTGAACTAAGAATTACTTTATTGAATTGAAGAAGTATCCCTATATTCTAATTTTTTTTGCTTTACTTTTTAAAATCAAGAATGGATGTTGAATCTGTAAAGGCTCCATCAGCCTCTACAGAGATGCACTCAGGGTTTTCCCTTTTGAATCTCTTTATAGGATGCATTGTATTCGCAGACATCCTCAACAGCAGCCATTCTTGCATTCTGGAATAGATGCCGCTTGATTGTGGTGTTCTGCTTCCTTAATGTGCTGCTGGTTGTGGTGTACTAATATTTCAGTTTGAATTTTTGCATTAATACTTGTAAGGAAGACTCATCTGCGATTTTATTTGTTTTCGGACTTCTTTGGGAGCATTGGTGTCAATGTGATTATGCTCACTTTGCAGAAAGTGTTTGTATTGCTTGTTTTTTAACAAATACAAAGTGGACTCTTCATGCACATGCTCTAATGATTATGCTTTATCTGTCTCTTCATCCTCTGTCTCTGCTCAGTGATAATTATCACGAGCTCCTGTGGAGACGTCAATGTGTCCGACTGCAGGTACACTCCACGGGTGACCTCATCTAATTGTTACATCGGCCCAGGGAGGGAGGCACATGGGGGAGTAGCCCCCTGAGGCTGCAGACCCAGCAGGTGGCGGGACTGTGGTCCATCACCTCTACCCTGTCCCAACTCTTCTTCTCCTGTCTTTGCAAGTCATGCTTTGTGGCCTTCTTTGCCTTATTTTAACGTATTAACCAGATGTCTTCATCTTTTGTTTTTGGTCGACATGAACCCTCCTTTTGAATGTTTCTTGTATACAATGTAGACATTGCATCAATATGTTTAATCCTATAATCATTACCTTTCTAAACTGACACGAAACACATTTGGTCCCTGGCTGTGGAATTTCAAGACACAACTTGGGCCTGACAATTTAGTTACAGGGACAAGACCTCACTGGGTAACAGAGGGAAATAACACCAGGTCAAAAGGTTAGTCACTCAAGGCAGGACTTGATGAACCCCCAAACAGTAGGGTGTAGAGTGTGTGGTCACTTGACTACTGAGCAGGACAGGAGTCTGTCAGAGGCTAGAATTAGGGTTGAGGAGCTGGTGTCAGCTTCTGACAGGAGGTGGGGGAAGAGCAGGACCTTCTGACACTAACGGCTCACTCGGGGGAGCACAGGGGGATGGGAGGCTGACTGTGGGGTCAGTAGTGCTGAGGTGGAGAAACCCTGACTGTGGAATGCTTTATGCCCCCTAAATAGTTCCCTCCTCATGAACAGTAGCTGCTCTCTGCATCCGTGTGATAAACAGTGTGGCCACAAACAGCTGTTTCAGTTTATGGCACAGGTCAGCAAATCATATTGCATGGGCCAAATCTGGTTTGCTGGCCAATTTCTAAATAAAGCTTCATTGGAACACAGCCATATCCATTAATTACCTCCTGTCTGTGTCCACTTTCATGCACAACTAGTAGTTGTGCCAGAGAATGTGTGTTCCACTGCCTAAAATATTTACTGTTTGGCCCCCTATGAAAAAAATTTATTGTCTCCGGTCTATGGCCACTTGTCTTATTATTTGCTTCCTATAAATTCCTTAAATAGCATTTATGGGTCAAAGAGTAGACACATTAAACATCTGATGAAGTATACTTGGTCCATATCCTTCAAAAAGGTCATGCTTATTTATGTATTTATGTATCCAGTCACAATGTATGGGAGTGACTTTTTTCCACATGCTTACCAACTCTTGCGATTATCATGATTTAAAATTTTTACCAATCCTATAGAGAGATATAGTAGCATTATTTTATATTTGAGTTTATTTGCTTGTGAGTTTTCAAGTTTTGAAAAGTAAGTTCACATTTTTTTGCCTTCTTTTCTATTGAGGTGTTTAGATTTTTCTTATTTCATAAGAACTCTTTATATATGAAAGATAGCCATTATCATCTATATTGCAAATATTTTCTCCAGTTTATCATATGATTTTAATTCTAGTTACGATATTTTTTGCCATTTGAGTTTTATGTGGTCCAGTATATTAGCTTGAGTATATGAGTGAGTTTCACTTTTAACAGCAATGCTTCTAGTGCTCCACTGTTGAGCACGATGCCAGCTTTCTCTTGGTTCTATGATAAATACCCTGAGGTTAAGAACAGTTTTCCCATTTCTAGCTTATTGAGGCTTTTCTAAAAGCAGACTTACATGTCAATTTCATGCCACTAATGCATCTGCAGAGATGTTTCTCTAGAAGAGCATCAATATGGTAAAGAGTTGACTCTTGACAGGTGAGCAGGAGTGAAGCGGGGGACAAAGGGCAGAAGGCCAACTTGGGATGAGGAGAGATCATGACATGCACAAAGGCACTGAAAGTGCAGTGACACAGGGCACAGGGAGGGTGGGCCAGTGGACCAATGGGGCTCATGGCAGGAAGATGGGGATGAGGGAATAGCAGACGACACCAGGAGGCAAGCAGGGACCAGAACATAAAGGGCCCTTGAAATAAAGCTGCTCAGAACTTACCAAGAAAGTAAGCCCGATGTGTTGTCATGTCTCTTTCAAAGGTAAGATAGTAGGAAGAGTGAATTCATTTTGAAATACATTTAGAAGTCCACAATTGATGAAACATTGAGATATTTCCATGTAAATATTTGTAGGAAAATAACCCAAGCCTAATGACACTATGAACCCATTCAGGTTACAGTTTAAAGAAATGGGGTTACAATGGATTTGTATTTTCTTTCTCAAGCATCTCTGTACCTGTTGTGGGGTCTTGTTGGAAAAGATAATTGTCGACCCTCCTTCTTCCACATTAGGGTATTCAGGAAATGTGCCAGTTAAGTTCCTGAGGAAGAAAAAGAGGTAAATTAAGTAGGAATGAACCCCATCCTCTCTGTTATAATTCCCACTGGCTGGCTCTGCTCACTGAAATGGGGGACAGTTCTTAGGATGGAAGCTCCCTGCCCCTTGCAGCCAGATACTCTGCCTCGAAGGAACAGCAGGACCTGGCTATATCCCTGGAGCTCTGCTTCCTTCAGGTAATTGTTGTTCCGAAATAGACACCTCTCTCTCTCTCTCTCTCTTTTTAAAATTTCTTAAAAATTTCTTTTCAGTGTTCCGGAAATTTTGCTTATGCACCATATCCAGAACTCCATGCAATACGTGCCCTCCATAATACTCACCACCAGGCTCACCCAACCTCCCAATTCCCCCCTTCCCTCCAAAACCCTCAGATTGTTTCTCAGAGTCCACAGTCTCTCATGGTTCATCTCGTCCTCCAATTTCCCTCAACTCCCTTCTCCTCTCCAGCTCCCCATGTCCTCCATGTTATTCCACAAATAAGTGAAACCATATGGTAATTGACTCTCTCTGCTTGACTTATTTCATAATAATCTCTTCCAGTCCTGTCCATGTTGATACAAAAGTTGGGTATTCATCCTTTCTGATGGAGACATAATACTCCATAGTGTATATGGACCACATCTTCCTTATCCATTCTTCTGTTGAAGGGCATCTTGGTTCGTTCCACAGTTTAGCGACTGTGGCCATTGCTGCTATGAACATTGGGGTACGGGTGGCCCTTCTTTTCACTACATCAGTACCTTTGGGGTAAATACCCAGTAGTGCAATTGCAGGGTCATAGGGAAGCTCTATTTTTAATTTCTCAAGGAATCTTCACACCGTTCTCCAAAGTGGCTGCACCAACTTGCATTCCCACCAACAGTGTAAGAGGGTTCTCCTTTCTCCACATCCTCTCCAACACATGTTGTTTACTGCCTTGTTAATGTTGGCCATTCTAACTGGTGTAAGGTGGTATCTCAATGTGGTTTTAATTTGAATCTCCCTGATGGCTAATAATGATGAACATTTTTTCATGTGTCTGTTAGCCATTTGTATGTCTTCATTGGAGAATTGTCTGTTCATGTCTTCTGCCCATTTTTTGACATGATTATCTGTTTTGTGTGTGTTGAGTCTGAGGAGTTCTTTATAGATCTTGGAGATCAGGCCTTTGTCTGTAGTGTCACTTGCGAATATCTTCTCCCATTCCGTGGGTTGCCTCTTTGTTTTGTTGACTATTTCCTTTGCTGTGCAGAAGCTTTTGATCTTGATGAAGTCCCAAAAGTTCATCTTTGCTTTTGTTTCCTTTGCCTTTGGAGACATATCTTGAAAGAAGTTGCTGTGGCTGATATCAAAGAGGTTACTGCCTATGTTCTCCTCTAGGATTCTGATGGATTCCTGTCTCAGGTTGAGATCTTTTATCCATTTTGAGTTTATCTTTGACACACCTCTCTTTAGAACAGATTGTACTTTTCTTCTTCTTCTTCTCCTCCTCCTCCTTCTCCTTTCTTTTTCTTCTTCCTCCTCCTCCTCTTCTTCTTATTCTTCCTCTTTAAATTATTGAGGTACTCTGTGCTTGAATTAGGAATGAAGACAGAAGCACAAATCACTTCTTCCTGTTTAAAATTTAGGATAAACACAGGATTTTGAAACTAAACAGAAGGATGGGGTTGTTTGAATGACAAATTTAGTAATAATGCATGAAATACGTGGACAAGCTTTAGGTTTCCATAAGGCTAAGGCTCCATTTCGTATGAGTTCCAAATAGTAATTTTTTGTTTGTGTCACCATACAATTTCTACATTTTAAAAAGCAGACTTTGCAATTTAATATTGAGGAATTTCAGGAGGCGTGTGTAGTTACAATTTCTAAGTTCCACGAATCCACTGAAGTAGAAAATCTAAGGATTAGAGGAGACAACTGTGCTTATAAGTTCTTAAACTTTTGACCTTTGGAGCCCTTTATACTCTTGCTAATTTTTGAATATCTCAAGGAGCTTTTGTTTATATGAGTTATAGTTATTGATATTTACTGTAATAAATATTAAAACCAGGAAATTTCTAAAATACACATTTTAAATTCACTTAACAATAACAATAATAAACTCATTATATGTTCACATAAATAACATTTTTAGTATATGTTCCAAAACAACAACAAAAAATAATGAGAAGAGTGTTCCTGTTCTGCATCTTTGAAATCTTTTCAATGTCTGGCTTGATGGAGGGCAGGCGTGTGCTCATATGTGCTTCTGTATCCATTCTGCCACCTGTTCTGTTTTGGTTGAAGTTTGGGAAGAAAATCTGTCCTCACATTTGACACATCTCCTCGTATCAAAATCACACTCATCCAAAACTCCACTGGTCTCAAAACTGAAACTCTAAGTAATGGGAAGCTCTCAGGCTCACAGTGGTGATTACGAGATTTCCAAAATTTTAATTTTTGTTAGGTCAGAGCTTTTCTTTCAGGCTCATTTGATTCATTTTTGAGAAAATGTCTCTCAAAAGTAAAAGTTTGTCAATTGTTTTCTAGATTAAAAATGATGTTCAGTGGATAGCGGCTGGTTCAGCTGCAGGCAGATGACCTCACAGGTTGGCTTCTTCGTGGCCACCACATTTCCATGAGCTTCCCAAGGCTGCACCCCCGATTTCGTCACATAGCATATGAAAAAGCTGTGTAGTCAAGGTTCAAGTCTTACTACAATTATTTTTTACTGTGTCCTCAAGGATATTGTTAAATGAAACTGTTTTTTTAAGGCAGATGCCTAGTAATGAGGACCACAGTGATTCTAAGTAGGGGTCATGGCTTGGTTCATGCTGAGAAGTCAGCATGCTCTGCTTGCTGGGGCCCCATTGTTGCTGCGTGATCACTCAGAAAACATTTTAAAATAGTCACATCATTGTCTGGACAAAATATCTCAGGTCTCTTGAACCTTTCCTGTGGACTCATTCAGTAGGAACATGACTCAGCACCTCAGCTTTGCTTTGAAAGGAACTGAACACAATGGGACACATGTGGAGATATGTAAGGACAAGGATGGCAGAGGAAATCACACACTAAATGTGTAATTCTGTCAATGGAGTTGCCATCATTGGAGCTACTTTGGTGGCCTCATGCACTCATTTGCCCATCCACCTCTGTCCATCCAACCATCCACCCATCCATTCATCCACCCATGCTTCCTCCCTTCATTTAGTCAATTAACAAACACCTGATTAGTACCAACTAGATTCTGGATGCAGTGATGGGAAAGAGTGATCTGAAGGTATTGAAATGTCAGCCCTTGCCTAGATGGCCTCACCTTCCACCATCACATGGCTGGTATGTATAGTTGACCTCAGACACTGCTTGTCCACAAGACTCAAATCTCAATGCTTATTAAACTGCCTGACCACCATCTGTCTTTTTCTGTGTATCACTTGGCCTTGATGGGATTTGGATAAGAACTGTGAATACACCTGGACTAAAAGCTCTAGCATTCTCTGTTCTGTGCACCCACTCGATCATTCCCCTAATGGTCACCTTTACAGGCAGCTCCACTAATTTTATTTCCACACTTCAAAGCTCGAGTGTTTTTGAGGACAGAGAACAAACCTAGAAACTTATATAAACTAGAACCCAAAAGAATTTACATGTGCCATTTCTAAAGTAGAATTCTTTTAAAAATCTTTTTATATCTAAAAATTTTTTTAAACATTTAAAAAAAGATTTTTATTTATTTATTTGACAGAGAGACACAGCGAGAGAGGGAACACAAGCAGGGGGAGTGGGAGAGGAAGAAGCAGACTCCCTGCTGAGCAGGGAGCCTGATGTGGGACTTGATCCCTGGACCCTAACATCATGACCTGAGCTGAAGGCAGACACTTAAGGACTGAGACCCCCTAAAGTAGAATTCTTTTTTATAAAATTTCATTTTATTTTATTTTTTTTTAAATATTTTTTTAAATTTCTTTTCAGTGTGACAGATTTCATAGTTTTACACCACACCCAGTGCTCCATGCAATGCGTGCCCTCCATAAACCCACCACCAGGCTCTCCCAACCTCCCACCCTCCGCCCCTTCAAAACCCTCAGGTTATTTTTCAGAGTCCATAGTCTCTCATGGTTCATCTTCCCCCCAATTTCCCTCAACTCCCTTCTCCTCTCCATCTCCCCATGTCCTCCGTGTTATTTGTTATGCTCCACAAATAAGTGAAACCATATGATAATTAACTCTCTCTGCTTGACTTATTTCACTCAGCATAATCTCTTCCAGTCCCGTCCATGTTGCTACAAAAGTCGGGTATTCATCCTTTCTGATGGAGGCATAATACTCCA
>PISX010015756.1:0-48471 GCA_004024625.1 Mellivora capensis
ATGTTAGGGGCATAGATATTTAAAATTGTTAGATCTTCTTGTTGGAGGGACCCTTTGAGTATGATATAGTGTCCTTCCTCATCTCTTATTATAGTCTTTGGCTTAAAATCTAATTGATCTGATATAAGGATTGCCACCCCAGCTTTCTTCTGATGTCCATTAGCGTGGTAAATTGTTTTCCACCCCCTCAGTGTGAAGTATCTTAAGATGCTTTGGTTAAAATTGGATAAGATGGGACGCCTGGGAGTCTCAGTTGGTTAAGTGTCTGCCTTAGGCTCAGGTTATGATCTCAGGGTCCTGGAATGAAACTCTGCATCAGGCTCTCTGCTCAGTGGGGAGCCTGCTTCTCCTGCTTCCTCTGCCTGCTGCTCCCCTGCTTGTACTTTCTCTTTCTCTCTCTCTCTGTCAAATAAATAAATAAAATCTTTTAAAAAATTTGTATAAGAAAGTCTAAATTAGAAGCAAGTCTAAATCACTGATTTTTCAAATGCAAATACCATGTTTCTAATTCCTAGCACACATAAGGGCCTCAAAGCAACTGTTACCATGATTTTGGAAAGAAAAATCTATTTCTACCTCAACGAATCGGTGAGAGTCAGTATAAATGATCTCAGCACCTTTTATGTGGAAATTAATTTGATGTGACTTTAGTATTATTTTCTAGATAGACAATATTTTTCCAATGTAAGAGTCTGTGATTTTAATTATATTACTTAATCTTTGGTTAACAAATCTTTTCCATTGGATAAAACTAAGCATAAAACTGATAGATTAAATGATCAAATATTAAATTAGCAGACTAGGAATTATTAATCATTTTATCTATACTTGCGGTGAGCATAGCATAATTTATAAACTTGCCAATTACTATGTTGTACACCTGAAACTAAAGTAACATTTGTGTATCAACTACACTTGAATAAGATTCTTTAAAGAATTAATAATGTCTTAAGGTGTAAGTGTTGGAATATTTCTTTTTTTAAAAAATATTTTATTTGTTTATTTGACAGAAAGCTAGAGAGAGAGCACAAGTAAGCAGAGTGGCAGGGAGAGAGGGAGAGAGAGAAGCAGGCTCTCTGCTGAGCAGGGAGCCTGATGCGGGGCTTGATCCCAGGACCCTGGAATCATGACCCGAGCCGAAGGAAGCCACTTAACCAACTGAGCCACCCGGGAACCCCAGTGTTGGAATATTTCTAAAGAGTTAGCTAGGAACTTGTGAGAACTGAAAACTGCAGGGGCATTAACACAACACTGAGAAGCTTGGGTATGGTTGGTGTTTGTCCATTGATTTACTCACTAAAGAAATACTGATTGAATGCCCACTGTATACTTAACTATGTGCCAGACAGTCTGCTAGATGCTGAAAATAAACCTGGTTAGTGATGTCATAGATATTCATAGATGAAAGGGGGAGAACGACAAGTAGCTAATTGCAACTCAGGCACTAGTATTTGGCAGGATCCAGTAAATAAATAACCATCATTACTCACCCAAGTTAGGATTGAAGACAAAAGCTCTGGCAGATGGAACTCAAAATGTTAGCTCTTTTATTACTGATAAAATGATCTCGGAAAACAGGATTTTAGCTAGTCTCTCCGAGGGGGCTTTTGGTACAGCTGTGAGTTGGACAGACTTACGAGGGGCGTGTACCCATGGCCCCCTAATGCACGGAGCAGCAGAGAATTCAGGCAGGAATTACTGTATTCTAGACTCCTGTGAAGGCTGGAAGTGGAGATGTGAGAGATTATGGACTTTAGGGAACTCATTGTGGTTCAGATTGTTGTACAAAGGGAAAGTGTTAGAAAAGTCTGGAGGAAATGAGTAGGGTCCACATGGCACAGGACCCTGTCATGTTGAGCAGGTTCAGTTTTTTCCAAGAGCAACATGGAACCATTGGGGGGTCTTAAACAGATAGTAAACATGGTTACATTGCTTTTTAAATATCATCTCGAAAGCATTGTGCAGGGCAGAACTGAAAGGGGCAAAACAGAATAAAGGATCTACTCAACAGGTTGTTTTCATTACGGAAGGCAGGGGTGATGCCATGTGAACAGGGGTAGTGATGTTTGAGCCAGCTAGAGGTTGGAAGACATTTGCTGTTTCATCCTTCTAGCCACTTCTTAGCCATTTTGCTGCACATTAACACCTCCGGGAAGAGGGTGGACAGAGGAGCTGAGTCTGATCTTTCTAATATGTTCCCTCACAACACCTGTTCTGAAGAGCGCTTAGTAATTTTTTTTATATTGGAATTAATAGTCGCAGTGTGGTTTGGGATTAGCTGAAAATTTCATTTATTCATCCTGTCCCAGGATCTCATTAGCATGTATGATTGAATTGGAAGTGATTTTAAATTATTTAGTTGACCCTTTTAATTACCTCATTTTGCCTGTGATAGTTTGTAAGCTTTCTGCAAAATTTTAATTTGATCACATCAAAGGAAGTCACAGCTTCAGTAAGAAGCACCCCACTGAAAACAACAGCAACACAGGCAGCAAAGCCATGTTCTAAAGTTCTGTGAAATTCATTATGGGATTAGATGAAAAGCTAAATCATTTCTTGGATCATACTATGTTTTTAGGAATAAACTTTAAAAGAAAGAATAAACTTGTCCTCATTGTGTAAACTTTGTTGAAGTAGATTGCTTTTGCTTTGAAGATGTGGAGTGGACTCTTAATGTTAAGGGCTTAGTTGTCGCCACATCTCATCCTTGACCTAACTTGAGAATTGTTGTATCTACAGAATTCAGTCCTCTTAATTTTACCATGTCACTTTTTAAACTGTCTGGTTCCACGTTTTAGCATCTTTCTGAGATGGGGATTCACTGTTACACACGCGTTTTGTTTTCATTGACAGAACAGTAGTCATAGATGATGGTCTTGTGGTCATTCATTTTTGCACTAACACTTAATGAGCACCACGCTGTGCCCAGTACCATTTACAGTATGGACTGAAGGATGAGAATATATGATGGTTAAAGAAACAACTGCTCATGGTAAATAGTAACAGAGATATATTCTGTCACAGCATAGAGAAGGAAAGGGGTGACTAATTTCCCCTTCATTATCAAGGAAGGAGACTTTGGGTGAAGGTTTAAAGAATGGAAAGTTTGCAAACCACAAAAAGTGAGAAGAAGCCAAGCAGAGATATTAGCATAGGCAAAAAAGGCCCGGAAACAAAGATAATGGAAATGCCTATTTTTTTACTATTTCATTATGTAAATATTATTTTTTTAAAAGATTTTACTCATTCATTTGACAGAGATCACAAGTAGGCAGAGAGGCAGGCGGAGAGGCAGGCAGAGAGAGAGAGGAGGAAGCAGGCTCCCTGCTGAGCAGAAAGCCTGATGCAGGGCTTGATCCTAGGACCCTGGGATCATGACCTGAGCTGAAGGCAGAGGCTTTAACCCACTGAGCCACCAGGCGCCCCTATGTATATATTATTGTATATTTGTATTATCGAGGAATGTTCTTATGCAATTTTAGATTAGACTCCGTATGTGTAGATCCTAGGGTGTTAGAGATATAAATTATCTTTGGCTATTCTAGTCCAAAAGTGTATATTTTATCCTGTGGAACCTAAGACCCAGAAAAATGAAGTGACTACCCAGCTGCGGTCCCAGAACTGCCTGAAATCCCTGAGGGAGCGCACGGGAAGACTCTTCAGTATCTTATGTTCTGTTTCTTCTTTATGAATCCCTTAGGAAGAGCTCTGAAATTTTAGCCCAAAATCTCGTGAGAACGGGATTGTTACCAAGTTGCTATCAGGTTAGCCACAGTTTTGCTTCAGATCTTCAGCATCATCCTAGCTCAGCGCTGTTCCACACTTTCTCCTCTTAACTTCGAGTAGAAGCTTGTATCTAGAGTTTCTAGACAACTAAAGATGGTTTTAGTCCCACCTTTCAAGCTGGAAGAGTGGTGTTTTGTTCTGCTTTCTTCTAGTGCGCACAAAAATATGTTATGAAAGAAATAAAATTATAGCGTGAGAGAGGATTTGAGTCTAAGATTCAGGACCCAGTAGATTTCTAGTAAATAAAGGGGAAACATGTAGACTCACCTTTTAGGTGAGCCAGGGAATACCAGAGGGTTTTTTTCTCCCCAAGAGGTTTCCATTTCACAGCAGCCAGTCCAGCAATTGCAGGGGTACAGGATTCTATTGAAATGTGGGAGAATGTTTTTCATTTGCTTTTATCTCCCCAGGCAGTTTATAATACAAATGCATCTTTGACAAATCCCCTGTCACTTAAATATATGTAAATTAACAGTTTTCAATAACAGGCATTTCAGAGAAAATTTAGAAGAGCCATTACCAAGGTAATAAAGTTTACAAGTGAAAATGTTTGTATTTAGGATCAATTTTAGAATTTCACATTCAGTATTTTTTCATTGGTGTTTCTATCTGTGAGTCTTGTTAGAAATAATTACTGGCCATGAATTTAACAGTCATCAGAGACTTGGCATTTTGGTGCACATACAGTTATTTTTGAGCAAGATATCTATGTATTTTATTGTTATTTTCATTAAGATACACTGGAATATTGTACTGCTGTTCTGAAATACAGTTCCAGCACAAGAAAATTGGAAACAAAATTTCTGGTGCTTTCAGTAGCTACATCTGATACAAGTCTACAAATATTTTGCTTTTTTTAACAATTTTTGAGCTAAGTGGGCTCAGGTCTTTTGAATGACCGATGAATAATGAAATGTGTGTAGAGAATTCTAATGTGAGGGGGAAGAGGAGAGTGAATAGCAGCACCATGGGAGAATTTAGGTCAGTCACACTGCACGTGACTCTCTTCTGACTGGAAATATTTTTCAAGTAGGGAACAATGTACTCAGTTGCAGGCCTCAGCAGAGTGGCAACCCTTGTCATGCCAAGGAAATAACTCTGTTTCCACCAGCCCAAAGTCAAGAGAACCCATAACTGACTTCACAAAATGTAATTTCTTATCCGTTGGTTTCTCTTTCTGGAACCCCAAAACGACAAGTCATATAAATTGTAGACATTCTATAACACTGATTTCAACATTGCCACCATCCCACTTTGATTTTTCTGGAAAAATACACCATATATTTTATCTCAAAAACTTTGTGTTGAATCACTATATTGTACACCTGAAACTAATACAACACTCTATGTTAACTATATTGGAATAAAAAAAAAGAAAGCCCAAACCTTTAAATCAGATGGAATCCATCAGGGATTTCAAGTCCAGTTTCTCCCTCTACTGTCTCTCTTTTATTAGCTTGCCCATCTTCTCTTTTTGGATTGGTTCTCTTGTTGGTGCAATCATGTTCTGCTTCCTCTCTCAAGAGGGTAATAGGATAGAGTTGGAGACAAGTATAAAGGGGAGGGAGGGACAGATTTGGGGAGGGGGATACGGGATGCCATTCTTTAGGAATGTGTTTCGTCCTTGCTTTTCTATGAAAGAGATGCATTATTTTAAAAAAATATGTTCACACACTACTTAGGCGTATTAAGCACCTGCTTAATTCCCTTATTTGATTCCTGGTTTGAAAATAAATATGGCTCAGAGGAAAGGCTTATCTAGGTTTTGATGAGTGGTAACCTAGAGGCAAGAACAGGCTCCTATAAATACCGCCACATTTTTTGCAGCCCATAAAGCAAGCCCTATGGCAGCACTGGCTGGAAAGACAGGTTTCCAGGGGCCTGGCATCGGGGTGGGCTGCGAAGGCTACAGTTTGGACTTAAGTTGCTAAGATATTAAGACTGTCCTGTAAAACTGGGCAGATGAAAAATGCCTGAAGATGACTTGTCTGATGCTACAGACAGGCAGACTTTTTCCAGAAGCGGTGTCTGTGTCCTTTGCTTTCTTGACTGGGGCTGTACTGGATTTGCAGCATTCCCTGAAGTCCCCAGGAGGGCTCCATGCTGGTCGGAGGCAGGATGTGACTTCAGGCGCTGGCTCACTTCTTGGTACAGCAGCCCGTGCCCTTTAATTGGGAAAAAGGGACTTTGAGTATCAGATGATGTTGGTGCTTGGTGAGCACAGAGGACCCAATATTCAGGAAATTTAGTCTTCTGACAGCTTACTAATTTGAATAGAAGGGATGACAAAGAAACATAGCATTTTATTTTTCTTAGAGTTGCAATTGCTGCATTTTAAAGTGACCTTTTATTTCAGCACAAGGAAGTGTGTTGTGGTTTTGAAGATAGGGCTTTCCCGGATTCCTTTCTCTACTCCCCCCCCACCTTTTTTTAAAAGATTTTATTTATTTATTTGACAGAGAGAGAGTGATCATAAGTAGGTAGAGAGGCAGGCAGAGAGAGAGGGAGAAGCAGGCTCCCTGCCGAGCAGAGAGCCCGATGCGGGGCTCGATCCCAGGACCCTGAGATCATGACCCTGAGCTGAAGGCAGAGGCTTAACCCACTGAGCCACCCAGGTGCCCCTCTACTTCCCTTTTTCCCCCTTGTGATGGTTTTGCACTGCATAACCCTGCATATGACCCTTTAGGACTAACCTGAATAAGGAAAGAAATAAGCTTAGAACATTTTTTTTTCCCAAAAACAGAAAAAGCCACATCTAGCTCCATTTGTATGTATTGCTTACAGCTCTCTATTTAATAAACAGTTGTCAGTGGTTATGTATGTGAAAACACACGTACACACTGTAAACTAAGAACTATATAGTACACAGTCACTTGTGATTGCTCGCTGGTAGTTTCTCCTCACTTTCCCCAATTTCTTTATCTTTCCCTCTTCCCATGAGGTTCTCTACATTGTGTCTCTGAAAATGGCAGAGCGATTGGCAGCCAAGGGGCCCGTGTGTTCACGGCAACCAGAATTTGACCTCCAGCCTTCAGTTTCATTCTCTGTTATAAAGCAGGAGTCTGGTTGTGTTTCTGTAAAAGCGAAGAAAG
Source organism: Mellivora capensis (assembly GCA_004024625.1). Lineage (NCBI taxonomy): Eukaryota > Metazoa > Chordata > Mammalia > Carnivora > Mustelidae > Mellivora > Mellivora capensis. The sequence continues at coordinate 6,879 of PISX010015756.1, forward strand.
CAGATTTCCGGTGAAAACAAACTTATTTCTTGAGAGGTGGCAAAGTGCATGGGCAAAATAGTTTTATTTCCAGAGCATTTACCAAATGTTTTTTGGTAGGAAAAGTTTTCTTTGATGAAAAAGAACAAAAAGAGGAGAAGGGAAGGACACCGTGCAATAGGTCAGTATCATTCCTTGGAAGGAATAATACTATCTGAAAGCTATTGCCAAATTGGTCTTGAAGGTAAAAATAATATAACAGCTTATTTTTCATGCTTAATTATTGCTTATCTAAAAAAAATCTCTGTGTGCTGTTCTGTAGCATTTTTTTAAATTAATAGTCATTATTTTTTAGAGCAATTTTTGGTTTATAGAAAAAGTGCGTAGAAAGTACAGTTTGTACTTACACTTCATCCCTCCACACAAGCAGTTCATGTTATTATTAACATCAGTGTTGTACATTTGTTACAACTGATGAGCCAGTATTGATAAATTGTTAACTAAAATTCATAGTTTACATTTGAGTTCATTCTTTGTATTGTACATTGTATGGGTTTGGGAAACATATAATGGCCTGTATCAACCGCATAGTATCATACAGCGTAGTTTCACACACAAAAAATCCCCAGGCTCCACATGCTCATCTCTCCCTCCATCACCCCAAGCCCCGGCAACCACTGACCTCTTTATAGTCTGCACAGTTCTACCTCTTCAGAATGTCATACAGTTCAAATCATGGTATGTAGTCTTTGCAGATTGGCTTCTTTAACTTGGCAACGCCCATTTGAGACTAAAGGTGTTTCTTATCTTTTCACGACTTGGAAACTTGTTACTTTTTGTTGCTGCGTGGTCTTCCACTGCATGGGTGCACCACAATTGGTTTCCCTATTCACCTATGGGACATAGAAGACATCTTGGTTGCTTCCAGGTTTTTGCAACTGTGATCGAAGCTGCCCGAAACATTTGTGTGCAGGTCTTGTGTGGACAGAAGTTTTTAACTCTTCTGGTTAATACCAAGGTGCATGATTGCTGGATCGTATGGTGAAAGTATGTTTCTTTTGTAAGAAATTGCCAAATTGTCTTCCGAAGTATTTCTGTCTCTGTCGTATTGCCTTCCCACCAGTAGTGAATGCTTCCTTGGAGATTTTTTTTTTTTTTTAAATAAGGGCTATAGTTCTTTCTGTTGTACTCCCATTTTTATACAGCAATGTTATTAATGTGGTGGTAAGGGAGGGGGGAAGAGAAGTATGCTGTAGTCCTACAATAGGCCTTAGTCTTTTAGTGAGCCTGTGCCCTTCGGCTATGACCTTCACCAGGGCTTCACAGTGTCCAGCTCTACAGCTTAGGTGAGCCTGAAAGTCTAGAGTGGGCTGGAATTGGGTATTTCCCTTCGCCCACACGGAAGGCTAGAGTAGGCCGCAGAGTGGTGTATCTAACTTCCCTTCTTCAGGTCAGTTTGGGTTTGGTAAAATACTTTCAGTCAAGGGCAGGCCTTGCTCAGAAGAAAAGAATGCGCTCAGTGTATCTGTTCTGGGTGCACCCTTTCCCCACCCTCTTCCCTCAGGGGATTTTTCTCTGATCTCCCCGAGAACCTAGTAGAGCTCCCGAGGTAGAACTGGAAACAGTGCTAGGGCTTCCCTGATACTGAGGCCCTCGGGAGTAAACTCTCAAAACTCATCCACATTGAGCCTCCAGCAATCCATCACTTACAGGCCAAGTTTCCCTACCTTGGCCCTGGTTCCAGCAGGGATTTCTGTTTCTGTAAGCTCCGGTCATCTGTGTGTGCCTCTCTCTGTCTCCAATTTTGGGGGCAAAAGTTTGTCCTGAGACCTCAGTTATCTGATGGATCTGAGCCCATCCCCCTGCCCCAGCTCTCTACTTGTTAGAACAGAGTGGCAACTTCTAAGCTCCTTATAAGCCAGAGCAGAAACTGGGAGTCTTGTTTCATGGTATCATGATTTTGGTTGAATGAACATTCTTCCTTAAAAGTAATCTGATGGTGATTTTTGTAAACATTTTGAAAATTCATGTATTAAAGAGGATGATAAGTTTCTAATAAAGAGGTTTGTGTGAATGTCAGGAGAGAGAACCAAAATGATAGTGTCTGCAACCAACAGTGAGTCAGCTCAAAATGTGGTTTACAATGTCAGCTACATTTAAAGAATGTTTGGGGGACGTCTGGGTGGCTCAGTTGATTAAGCATCTGCCTTCACCTTTGGACTTGGGGCGGGTTCTCTGGGTCCTAGGATCAAGCCCCACTTCAGGCTTCCTGCTAAGCAGGAGTCTATCTACATCTCTCTCTTCCTTTCCCGCTGCCTCTCCCCACCACTCATTCTCTCTCTCTCTCTCGCTCAAATAAATAAATAAAATCTTAAAAAAAAAAAAAAAAGAATGTTTGGGTTAAGAAAGCTTAGGAAATTAGCACACAGATTTGACCAGGCTTTGGAATGCAAAAGTCAGTAATGTTATTGTTTATAAGGGACCATTTCTGTATATTAAAAGATATGTGACCTCAAATTACATGGTTTACTTTTACCATTAATTTTCAATGGACAGCAGCTACATCTTACAATTAGCTATCATTTTTTTCCCCAAAATTCAAACAACTTTGTAGTTAAAAGTAACACGAATTTTGTACATTCTGATATAGCAGTGTTCTGGGATTAGTCATGGCATCACAGAATTTTAGAATTTGAAGGGATTTAAACAATTTTTTCCCCCATTTGGTACAGATCAAACCTATAAAAGTTAAGTGTCTTGTCTAGGGACAGAAAATTAGTATTTGGCATCACTTGTATTACGGACTTTTAAAAACGAATTCTCAGTCTTCGTCTTAATATAGATTTAGATCACTTTGTTCTTGCTTACGTGATGAAGGGATTACACTGCAACAGAATTTATAGTGGTGACCCGAGGGCCTGAAAGATTTCAAAGCAATATCTGACCCATTGTAAAATGGCTAAACTCTATGCCTAGAATTATATTCCAGTTTTAAAATGTTTGTAATGTATTATATTCAAATTATTTGAAGACTTACCTCAAGTATGGCAACTTTGTTTAAAAAAAAAAAGTATAGTTAGAACACATTGGTGCCAACCTGTATGACTTAATAAAAGTTTTTTTAAGAAAATCAGTCAAGAGATTTTTGAATTCCAAAGCAGAATATATGGCAGTGGTTTTGAGATACCCTGTAGGGATGGCACTTACTGACTGCAACTATGGTCTGGTTACTTAATGTGTTGGTGGCTCAATTTTCTCCTCTGTGAAATGGGATGTGGATAATATTCCAACTCACAGTGTTATTACAAGGGTTAAACAAATTAAATGTATACTTTGTTTAAAACAATCTCTGGCAGTAGTTTCCTAATTAATGTTAGTTATTACTGTTAAAGAGGATAGAGAATCAGACTCTTGGGATTTGCATTTTGGCCCTCTTCCATTTAAAACCCTTTCTAAAGCCACTGTAGATGGATGATTGGTCATTTCTTTGTTACTTCTAAAGAAGTCCCTTGCACTCCACTAATTTTGTATAAGTATAGCCCAAGAGTGAGGCAGGAATATGTCCAGTGAGTTTTAGTATTTGGCTCTGTTGTCAGGTAGGTCTTCAAAATTTGGTCTTCAAATTCATTGTACGTAACCATCCATCAGCGTGACTGGGCCCGCACAATCCCTAAGTCCAGTGCCGCTAACATTCTGGTATTCTGGCCATCTTTTCTGTTATTTCTTTTAATATAATTTTTAGTAAACGTGTGTAGTTGCAGCTATCTGAATTGTGTGCGTGTGACACGTGTGTGTCTGTGCATGTGTGGACTGCGGCTCCTGTCTACGTCCATGAGCCGTTACTCACGTGGCAGTCATGCACCGGTGATGTGTGCAATACCTCCGGTCAGAAACTGTGCTAGTGGCCATGCCGTGAGCTTGCCTGTGGAGAGCGTCAGACTATGTGCTGTGAAAATGGGGACATTACTATTCATGACACGTGAATGTAGCATTCCCCATCCCAGGCACCATTTCCCTAGAAGTTTTGAAAGGAGGTCGTTTTATGTTTATGTTTGTTTTCATCTTTCATTTCAGTACCTCACAAAGTGACTCTGTTTTCAGGCACCGTTTCTTGAATTGATTTTGTAGACTGATTTGGTTTTCCTTCCATCAGCCATTTCCACCCTATACTGCAACTGTCCAGTTCTTTTGACGGTAGATTAAGTGGAAACATTTTTTTTTAAGTGGGATTCTGGGCAAATTTAGTATGTATTCAGACACTGTTGACACTGTTAGTTTTTCTCATTTGCAGGCTTGTGATGTTCAGCCTTGATACAAAGACAAGAAATCTTGGGCCTTGGCGGTGGGGAAGGAAATGCATCCAAGAAGTTTTTTTGTTCAAAGTGAAGGCTATAGTAGGGCAGCAGTAAGAGGGTCAGCGGCGACTGTGTAGGGTGAAACCAAAAGGCTTACTTTTGCGTCAGCCACACCTCTTCTTGGAAACCCTAGTGCTCAGGAAAGGTAGATAACAGAGCTGTGGGCAGATAACACCTTAGTTCATTTTAAGATAGGGTCTAGATTCAGGCTTAATGGACTGCTAATGTGTATATTCAAAAAGACTAGAGGCAAGTGTCCTCCAGAGACTCCTCCAGAGATCTGTGGAAACTTGTCTTTCTGGTCAGTAAAGGCAAAAAGGGCCAATCTCTTTATTTAGAATGCTGTCTTGGCCATTTTTGCATATTGCTCTATTACTTAGCCAGGGGACTTAGAAACGGGATTTGAAAGCTGTCTTTTGTTCTGAGTGGCAATGGCTTTGGAGGTACATTTCAGATAAATTGCTGTGATGCCCCTGAAGCCTAATGCTGCATAGTAGAACGACAAACTTGTCTCTGAGTGAATTGTGGCTTCTACAACTCTGTGGCTTCTCTTTAAGTGGCCACCATTCAAAAAGTCCTTGGAAGAAGAATGATGCCATTCAAGTATTTTACCTGACCCAACTTTCTACCGGAAATTAAAAAAATACACAATGCTGTAGCACTCACAATCAGTGACCTGCCAGGATCTCAAGTTACATTACATGGTAGGCACGAATGAAAATCTGGGTGTTTTTATACTTAATTTCTTTTGCGTACAGGTTGGCACAGGCCAAATAGATCGCTTTGGCTTTACAGAGAATTAATATATGTAATCCATTGCTTTAAATTTCATGAATCTGAAAAACTTAACACCATGTAAGAATTTTATTTTTTATTTTGTTCTTTTTAGTTTTACTTATTTTATTTTGTTCTCTATTTTTAGTGGAAATATGTTCAGGGTTGATTTCAGTTTTCACGTGATTGTTAGGGAAGAGGCACTTGGACACATAGAATTTGCCTTGGATTATAGTTTCTATAAGTAATGAGTTGCCTCCAGTATTTCTAGTTGCCCCAAGGCTTAATTAACTTAGAGAGGAATTCTGTATTTTTACTCAAGGTCTCTTTGTTCTTGGGACCATGCAATAGGAGCTCTGTAAAGTTTTCTGTTCCCCCTTGGTGATTTCTGTTCTGTTTTATGATATTCATAACATTTTTTCCCATACAAATAATACAAAACAGACGTGCTAAACTGAACTCCACTTTGATCTGAAACTTCACACAATATTTGTTTGCTGTCTTACTGTCCTCCTAAAGACCTCTGAACCTCTAGAATAAGTTCTCTCTCTCTTTACTGAACCGTTGGCTGCTTAACAGATTTTGGTGACGGTCTTCAGTGTTTGTGTTTCTAAGACTGTAGGCATACAGCGTCTTGTGCTAAGCCTGGTACATGGATTTGGGCTCATTGGACAAGTTCAGAGAAGTGGTCCATGCTTTGTTTCACGTTACTTTTGTATGTATACTCCCAGAATGTAGAACATGCATTCAAAAGTTGCTAGGGAACTGTTTCCATCATGGCTTTATATTTATTATATTAGCTGGTCATTTAAAGGCATAAACAATAAAAAGTGCTTTTGATATTCACGCCACCATTGATAGGGTTCAGAAAAGTGAAAAAAGGCAAAGTTCTTCTTGACTTTAGAAGTCTTTACAAGTCTGGCTCTCAGCATCCCCCCATCACCTTCTCTCTCACTACTCACTATTGTCTTTTACACATGGAGAATATTGATTCTCTAAGTGCATTATATTCAATGCCTTCATGTCTTTCCCCATGTAATTTCTTTTGCCTGGAACAATAACACCTATAAATTCATCCATAAAATGACTTACAGTTTAAAAGTACTTCCATATATATTTGATGATAATATTTCATGAAGTAAACAACTGGAAATCATGGCAGTTCATTTGTCTAAATTAACAGATTTGTCTAAATGACACATTAAAGTCATGATCTGGGTCAGGATAACCCAAATCCAAGTTGAGCTCTGCTTTCAGTGTGTCAGGCTGGACACCTCTTTTTACTGGTCTTGTTCTAAGCACCCTTTCACCCTGTGATTGAGTTCTCTAGGCAAACTGAGTTCTTGCCTTTTAGATGTGGACCATGTCCTCCATGTATCATATACTACTGTTTTTTGGTTTCTTTTTGTTTATTTCTTGAGTGCCTGGCTTGGTCTCCCTCCCCGTGTCAGCACACTGAGAGACTCGACTCTCTGTGTTGAGGATTCAGCGTTGCCCCGTTGTTGTGATGGTTTATTGACTTCTTCTATGTGAGTGACATTCATCTCGGCTTTCCTTAAGCAGTCTGCCCCCTTGATCATCCAACTGACAGCCCACGGAGTAGTTCCCCTTCTGAAATAGTAAATTCCATGATTTTACCCTCCTCTGAGTCATGCAGCATTAGACCTTTAACTTATCAACCTCATCAGCTCTCCATTTGCATTGGCATAGCACTTCTATCTCGCCTTCATTGTGAAGATATCTTGCCTCAGGCCTTCCTCGTCCTTCAGGCATGTCTTTATCTAACCCACCTCTATTTCCATAGATGCAAACCCTGAACACACCCTCTCATCTGGCTAATGCCCTTTGGTGAATCTTCATTGACTTCAAGATCTCTGGGGTGCGGCAAACACCCTTCACAGTTCTTTCTTCATTTTCCTCTTCTTTTTATATGTCCTGTGTATAACACACACACACACACACACACACACACGTTTTCACATGACTCATAGTTCTGAATCTTGCAGAACTCTGAAAAAGATAGCAAAAGAGATCGCTGTCTGCCTTGCTGGTTTCTACCACTGGACTATTTCTGTGAGTCCCTACATAGTCAGCATAAACTTAACTCTGACCCAGTAAGTGATTACAGAGTAGCTCTATCATTATGAATTTTTTAGCATTATGCCGTGCTTCCCTGTACTCCCTATCCTAATTTGGCTTGGTTATCTTGTCCAGCTTTCTTGGGCAGTCTGTATCACACACTTTCAGTTTGTTGCAAAAACTTTTTCATTTATGTTCTGAATCAGGCTATAGGTAGGAAATTAAAGTATTTCTCCTAAGCGTATTCAGCATCTTGTAGAATGTCAGGTACATAAATATAAAGTAGGGGCTGATCTCTGCCTTTGTTCAATTAAGGAAGAAATTAATGAAGTTCCTTGAGAGCAGGTGCCCTTTCATACATCTGTGATATCTACCTTAGCACTTGGCTTGGTGTGAAGAGCAGAATTTTTGCTCAATGAATGGTGTGGGTGGGGGCAGTCAGGTGCAGAACTAATAGAGACACAGTGAGCGACCTGAAGCTCTAATAATGGGTAAAATGCATCGGATCGGTGTGTTCTCTTCATTTGTCAGCCTCCCTGAAAGCCTGATGCTTCCCTTCTGGACATATCAAAGCTACATGTTCTGGAAGAGCTAGGTTTTTTGTAAGCTTTTCTGGTGGAGAGTGTGTTTTCTCCATTATCTCCCCCCCGCCCCCCGACGTTTATCTGAGTAGTTGTTAAATGTATTTTGATAGTCTTTATTTTATCCAAGCTACTGAGTAATTTCTGTCTATTTCTCCCACTAAAATATTGGGAAGTCAGCTCTGACAATATGTGTGCTTAAATGCATGGTTTGTTTTATTCTCCTATTTATATTCAAGAATAATAAACACTATCGCACTATGACTTGTACCAAATGCTCCTTATTTCCTGCTTGGTTCTTTTAATACGTATCTCGCTTTCATAAAGTATGGTTGGGATTGAAATTACATTACGTTGCTTGGGAGTATAGTATTCAGTTGAAATGAATACTTAACACTTTGACAATGAGAACTGGAGATGAATTGATGAGCTTTCAGCTGAATTAGTTGAACATCCCCATGTACAGATGAGCTGGTGGATTGCTTCCTGGGCATAAGTAATTCAAAATTTTTTATTTGAACGAGGAAATAATTTAGAATTGGACAGTCAAATTACACAACCTAATTATTTTTTAACATTATTTTTAAAAGTATTAACACCTCACAGAGAAACCTGAATTCCTAGATGTAAGCAAAGAAATTTTAAAAAGTGAGAATCAGGGCAGATGGAATTTAATTGAGAGAAATGAAGTGGGGGGGGGGTGAGATTCTCAGGCGGCGCGCGGCCATCACGTCCTGTGGTTACTTACTGGCAGCCGACACATGGTTTCCAGTTTTTCCAACAACCAACACAGAAGGGAGGCATTTTTGTGAACACTGGTCCACGGATAAAAACAAGCCAGAACGTGTGACTTTCTGGTATATAAGGGAGACATTTGGCCCGTGCATTCTCAAAGAACAGGAATTTTAAAAATTTCACGGACAATATCCTCAGCAGGACCCTTCTGATAATGTATGTGACAGAGCATTGACTCTGTGTGACCCCATCCTCTCCGTGCATTCTGTGGGGCCTGTTTGGTGTGGCCCCAGTGGCATCCTGGCAATGGTGTTTGCTTTTTTTTTTTTTTTAAGATTTATTTATTTCTTGGACAGAGAGAGAGTTGGGGGAGGTACAGGGGGAGAGAATCTTCAAGCAGATTCCCCTCTGAATGGCGAGCCCAACATGGGGCTTGGCACGGGGCTGGATCACATGACCCATGAGATGACAACCAGAGCTGAAACCAAGAAACAGATGCTTAACTCACTGAGCCACCCAGGAGCCCCTACCTGGTCAAGGTGTGACAGCCTGTTCTCTGGTGAGAGTGTGTCAGGGGGAAGCCCTCGCTGAAGCATTCATTCATTTTTATGGTATAAATATTTCCCCAAATGCTGACTTCAATGTCACTGGAGACAGAGTTGGAAGGAGACTGTGCTGCCAGCCCCCAGCACACCACTCTGTGGCCCCGTCCTGGCTCCATTCCCAAACCAGATGCAGATTCTCATGGAATGGAGAGTTTATTCATTACACTGATGGAGGCACACTCCATCCGTACTTTTTTTAACTAAACCATTTTTTATTGTTATTACTATCAAGTTGCAGTGATTTTGAATTAGAATTAGTAATTACTGGGAATGAAGTTACTTCTTATTAATGGTTAAGAGCAGAGCCAAATGATTTAATAATCAGGGGTCTCAGAGGTTGATGTATGTCCATAACTAAAACTGAGAACCCTAAAAAAAATGACCTCTGCCTGAAAAGATTTTACTTTACATCTGTGCTGATCAAGACGCACGACAGCTAACATTGTATTTGAGCACCTGTTTCATGCTGGACACAATTGTTGTTGCTTTCCTTTATTAGCAAGTTTCAGTGCTCTCAGAATCAAAATAATACTTGATATTACTATTTTTTCTTTTACTGCAAGGTCCCAGCTCTTGAGTGGCACAGCTGGGATTTGAACCTGGATCATCTGGTTCTGTGAGTCTACTGTGTTCCCATTTTTAAAAAACATATTCTCTATTAGCTATTGCATATTTGTTGGATTCAGGCAAAGGACAGAAAATATTTAAGTAAGTTCTTTTGTTTTATGAATTTATCAGATTCTCCTTTCCTCTTTGAACTCCAGGCATAGAGATGGTATGAAGCTTGTTGGTCCATGTACAGAAGCTGTCCCTTGCTCTTCTGTCCAGATTTTACCTGCAAAGCAGAGATGACCAGTGTGGGCTTTGCCTCGTCATGGATTATCTCGGTGACAAGGACCCCCTACCCTTCTTTCAGGCATTGCACCATTTGCTCGTCCTTGCGTCACGTTCTGAGAAAAAATCGCAGTTTGTCTCGGACTCCCAAAGACAGAGGTTGTTTTATCCACATTAGCGGTCATCATTGATCTACTTGACACAAATAGTATTAGGTGCCCCTGCTCCCTGTACCGCTTTCTCGGTACCGCGGGCGATTTACTTCGATGCCCGATGATCCCTCTTCTCTTCAGTTACTGCACGCTGAGATAAGGTGCGGCTCTTACCCCAGTTAAGCAGAAAATACCTGAATTCCAAGTTATGTTTAGGACCTAAGGAAATAAAGGGATCTGGGGTCCTGTGACCGGGACATAGTTGGACTGCAAAGGCTGAACTACGTGGAAACCGTTGATACCTAATAGGCTCACTGTGCAAGCTGACCCTGCTCTCAGAAAACAGAAATGTATCACCTTCTTTAATGTCTGAAGGGAGAACAGAAATGATGATCTCTGTCTCCCCCAAGATGCCTGCCTGGCTCATCGTGTCAGAGCCACTAATCTTTAGCCCTCCCAGGACTTTCCGTGAGTCTTTAGGTAATAAAATAGTAGATAGCACTTAGTGAGGCGTTTACATTTGCTAGTCATTGTTCTAAACACTTTGCATACATTTTTATTGTACCTCTATTCGTTTATCCTCATTTTACGGTTGGGGAAACTGAGGCATAGAAAGAGGAGGAAGCATGCTACAGCTTATTGAGCTCTTCAGAGCAGGAACCAGGATTTGAACTGGGGCAGTCCAGTTGCAAGGACTGTGTACATGGCCCTTGGAGAAGGTTGTCCAGCAGATTTTCCAAGATGAAAATATTCTGTCCTAAACCAGAGCCTTAGACACAGTGGCTGTTGAGCCATTGAAATGTGGCCAGTGAACTTGATCAAATGCATTATTTTATTTTAATTATTTTAAGTTCTTTAAATAGCCACATGGGACTAGACTCAATCTTGTTGGACAGTGCTGGACAGTGCTGCTCTAGACCCTCCTGCCTCTCTGAGAGAGTGAAAGTACTCAATAGGTCGGAAGGAAGAGCTTTCAGCTGAATTAGCTGAACATCCCCATGTACAGATGAGCTGGTGGATTGCTTCCTGGGCATAAGTAATTCAAAATTTTTTATTTGAATGAGGAAATAATTTAGAATTGGACAGTCAAATTACACAACCTAATTATTTTTTTTAAATTTAAGGAAATTTAGCTGTGCAAGTTTCTGTCACCCAGCTTTCATTGTTGCCGGTGTCTATCATGACTGTAAAAAAAGGTGATTGTAAACCAGCTGGGTGAACCCCCTTTTAACAGTCAGCATGAAAGCCTCAGTATACACCATCTGTTGCATGTACCTAGCAGACCTCAAAGTTATATAGCATGTTACGATAAAGAAAGCAGTAATGCTGTATTAACCGAGAGGAATAACAGTTAAGGGAAGCATCCATTAAATTCTTGCATATCCTGCTTTGCAGGCATTTGGCTGCCGCTGTCGTGGCAAGAAAGTCCTCTCTTCCCAGCTCTTTGTACTATGTATCTTAAAATGGATATAATTTAGGTTTCTGAAAATGCTATTTCCTGAGCCATTTTCACATCTAGTGCACAAATTATTATTCTCTGAGAATGCTTCTCTGTGGAAAATTGTCATGATATAGCAAAGGTTCCAACATAGTATATTTATAGGCTTTTCAGCTGCAAAAACTATAGAATTCTGGGAACAGTTTGGTGTAGAATAAAATTTCCCTGCCCTTTGATATCCCCCTTTATTTTATAAAATTTAGGATTGTAGATATTTAGAAGGCATGTGGTATTCTTTGATCAAAGCAGACGCTTCCCATTATTTAGCTCTTATAATCAGGATCAGTCACCCCAGTGAGCATGGTAACTCCCTTCTCTGGCTGATTGGAGCCATGAGTAGTGGGAAACGGCTGGGGGACAGTTTTAACTTCTAGTCCAGTGGATTCATTGTTGTGTCTCCTGGTCTAAGCGTTCCTCCCTTTGGAACTAAGAACCTCTAGGCCAACAGAGCTTGTGGTCACAGGTACAGGAAGCAAACACTGTGCTAGTGCATCACAGATGGTAACAGTGGGTGGCTCCACTCCCACTCCCATTTCCACCCCTTGATTTCTGGACCTGTGAATCCTGGCTATGAGAGAGACAGCACCATATATTGGATGCTGATTCAGAGCATCTAGAGCCTCCTAGAGAACCTGGCCCCAGCTCTGCAAGGTTTTTGCCACCTAGTTGGCACCGTAACTAAGTCTTCAAAAGACTGTGCCACTGTTCCATCAAGCCAACTGTTTCAAGATGGGGAGAACATGGTAAGACTGAATTTCCTGAAAAGGGACCACTGGCACACTTCATTTGCTTGAATTGAGTCCCTTTATCAGAAGCAGTGGTGTGTGGACTACTAAGACAGTGGATAAGGCGTTTTATAAGTCCGTGGGTGGTAGTTTGGGCAGAAGCATTGCACACCAGGAAGCTAAATCCATATTGAGTAAATGTCTCTTCCAGTAAGAACAAAATGCTACTCTTTCCGTGATGGACGTGGTCCAAAGTCATTAAGCTGCCATCAGGAAGCTAGCTGGTGTATCACTCCAGGAAACGAGGTTACACTGGGTACCCACGATTGGTGTGTGCTGCTGACAGACTGGACATTCAGTGCCATAGCCAGGTCAGCTTTGGAGAGTGAAAGTCCGTGTTTTGCTGAGCCCATCCCACCTACATCCCTGCCACCGAGGCCGCTCTGTTCATGAATTCATTGGGCGATGACAGGAATGGCTGTGGGGAAAGAGGCTGACTGGTTTCACAGAACATATCACCCCATCTACTGGAAATGTAGTCATTAGGGTCTTTAAGTCGAATCAGATTAGAAAGCCAATCCCAGAAACTCCAGAACATTTCAAGAGTTATTTTTAAGACTGTTCTTGTAGAACCCTCTCACTGACCCAGATCTGTATTAAGGTTCTCTGCAGAAGTAGAAACAATAAGATGTCAATGTACATATGATATACATATCATATGTACATCATATATGTACAAAGGGGGTTTCTTATGAAGAATTAGCTTATGTTTTATGGAGGCTGACAAGTCCATATCTTCAGTATGGGCAATCTGGAGACCCAGGAGACTCTGTGGTGCAGACGAAGTCTGAAAGCAGCTGGTAAGAAAATCACCCTAGTGGGTGAGTACTTTTGTTCTGTTCAGGCTTTCACAAAATGGAGGGCAGTTTGGTTACCCAGAGATCACTGATTTAAATATTACTGTCCTCCAAATGCATCCTCCAAGATGACACATAAAATTAGCTTTTGCAGTAATCTAAGTGTGAAGAAGCCTTGACTTACACAAAGCTACCTAATTCTAGAAGAACCAAATGTTATTTCCAAAAATTGTTACAATCTATTCGTATTTGTAATCACCTGGTACTTACTAACCACATACATTACAGGTGCCTTAAATGCCTGATTTCTCATTGTTTCAGTAATCTTCTCCTGCAGATGTATTCTCATCTTCAGTCGAGGACAGTGGAGGTTCAGGGGCCGTTGACCAGTCAGTGGTAGAGGGTGGAAGCTGTCCAGAACCATCTGGCACCCAGACCAGTGCTCTTACAACTCTTACTGGCGCATTTCTTTTCTGTCTGTTCATGACCCGATGACATGGAATGATAGGTATTGGTACCTTTTTCTACTGTTTTGCCTCCATTTCCAGTACTGTATCTACAGAGCAAAGAATTAATGATGTATGGTTCTTCTACTCCTTTTTCCTATTGAAAATTCCAGGCAAATACACTATTTATAAAGAAAATGGCTTTTTACAGAGTCATCTTGAGAAGGTGACATGCTTTGTCTCCTGGTGAGTTCAGGAGGCAAGATGAGAGAGGAAGGTTTCCAATCACACAGCAGCGTTTTACATTAAGAGTATCAAACTTTAGTTTGTGCAGAAGGAAACCACTTCTCTAGGGGCTTTTTGGAATGGGTGGCATTTACTGTAACAGAAGCCTGACATAATCAAAAAGCCTTTCTGAGCATTCATAGGAATGAAAAAAAAAATGCCTTGCAAATACCATGTTTTGTACTTCGATATTATTCAAGCCTCTGGAAGGTACTTCCATTTTGAGAATTCAACTTTCCGACAATGCTAAATGTTTTTGTTACTTTGGAAATTAACATAGTTGAATTTATGGTTGGTAATTTTTGTTGTAATTGGGTGCTTGCTGTTAATCATTTAAGGTGATGAGAAAAATTAAGGGATTTAAAATTGTGTTAAGGCTTTTAAAATACTTTTATTAAGATAACACTTTTTCTTAAAATTAAAGTGAGGACTCAACCCCTCCCCCCATGCCTCCTCTATACCTAATCACTTAGGCATAGGAAAAATCTTTTTTTTAAAGACAGTGCTCAATCTATTGACTGTAGCACCCACGTTTTTTTGAGAGTGAAGTTATATCTAAAAGCTCTCCAGAGGCTATTTTTTTTTTCTTTTATTCCTGAAACACCTTTCAATGACCAGAAATTATTTTGCCATTCCTTTTCTGGAAACCTGTGGTTGAACTGGAATGTTTGCATTTTGTTGAAAGTGAAGAATAATCCTTAGGTATTACAGTCCTATTTTCATGTTTCAAGATTACCTTTTATTTATATAGGACATACTGTTCCGTGCTTGAATTTTTTTGTCTTTGGAATCAGTGGCACTTATAATTATATTTAATTAAAAAGTTATGAAATGATGTGAATAAAAAACTAAATACGCATGAACAGAGATTTATTAAATCTCACTGGGGCTCTGTTGGACCTACATCTAATGTAATTTTTGTTCTTTTCTAAAGATATAAGTAGATGTTTGTATTTGGATGGATGGATGATGAATCTTTTAAAATATCACAGTACTATAGAAAACAAATATATTAACTTTGTTAAAGTGTATTGACACTTTAACTCTCCCCCAATAATTCATTATAAAATGAATTACTTTTTTTTAAAGATTTTATTTATTTGTCAGAGAGAGAGAGAGTACACACAAGCAGGCAGAAAGGAAGGCAGAGAGAGAGGAGGAAGCAGGCTCCCTGCTGAGCAAGGAGCCCAATTCGGGGCTCTATCCCAGGACCCCAGGATCATGACCTGAGCCGAAGGCAGCAGCTTAACCAACTGAGCCACCCAGGCATCCCATGAATTACTTTTCTTCATGGTAAACTCCATGTGCTCTTAAGATATTCTCAGAGAGTTCTTACATTTTTTTTTCTTTACAAAATCATTTGTTGTTCAGTGATGCTTATGCACGATCTCTAAAATTTTATCTTTCCCACCTGGATTTTAAAAATTCATTAGAAATATCATATGTGAGGGGCGCCCAGGTGGCTCAGTGGTTTAGCCTCTGCCTTCGGCTCAGGTCATGATCCCAGCGTTCTGGGATCGAGGCCCATATCGGGCGGGGACCCTGCTTCCCCCTCTCTCTCTGCCTGCCTCTCTGCCTACTTGTGATCTCTGTCTGTCTAATAAATAAATAAATAAATAAAATCTTTAAAAAAAAAGAAATATCATATGTGAAACTACAAAACTATAGGTGCGGTTTCTGTTTCATGAATTGTTATCGAGAAAACTGAATGCAGATGATCGGTTAGTTTTTAAACAAGCTGTTTGCGATACCACCTGTTCAAGGAATGTACTAAATGTGCAGAATGAGCAAATACTGTGAAGCCTATCAGTTCGGTTTTATCTTCTTCATGCATTTCAAGTCAACTTGGTGAAGGACTTGGAAGGATCGGCCAGAGATGACGCCCTTGTTTTTCTCTTCTGGCTCCAAAGAATCTTTGCTAAGGTCAGCCCTTGATAAGAAGAAGCAGGGAGTACTAGGTATGATTCCATCTAATAGCACCACATTATTTAGCTTCTTGGATTTTTTAAAAGCTCAACCTTTCTCTCTCTCTCTCTCTTTTTTTTTTACTCAAAATATATGCCAAACATAGCTCAAATTACCTCTTTAAGTTTGGTATGAAATTTATTACTTGACTTTTAAAGAAAATTTCCCCTTATTAAAAAAGTAATTCATTTTTTATTGTAAACAAATTAAAAATATACAGAAGCATAAAGAAGAATCTTGGTCTCACTTGTAGTGATAGTGTTTTTAATGTTTCTAGCTATCACTTTTGAAAATATTCTGTGATATGTTGGAATTATATGAAAGTTTGGATTAACTATTTGTTTTAGGAACTGTTTCTTGATTCTTTAGTTGTACGGAAAGGAGTTTAGCTATAGAAGAACAGGTAGGTGGGTTTTGTCTTTGCCCCCGTTTCCACATCCACCATAGCACCAAATGCAGCCTTCTTGGTCCAGTAGTAAAGTGTCTGGTCTTTCTCATGAAATATCACTTATTTTCAAAGATTTTTTTATTTGATTTCAATAATTGCCCTTTACTTTCATAACAATTTATTTGTGGTAATTGTTGTTATTGTTAGTAACAGTATCAATATGTTTATTTTACTGGATGGGAAGCTATAGACTTATAGCATAACTTTGTGACAGATGTTTCAAGATTCCTGCAAAAGGAAAAGGTTAAATCACAATTATAATTTTCCTTTCTTCTAGTTAGTCGTTTCTGATTTCCTCTGTGATTGCATTAACCCATGTGATTTATTTCTGTATTTGAGTTCTAATAATGTTTTACTTAAGATTTAGTGGAATAATCAGAATTTCCTAATTTAAATTTTTTAAAGTCAAACAGTTTAAAGCCAGTTGGACAAAATGAGGTGTATTAGTCATTTTAGGCTACCGTAGCATAATACCGTAGACCGGTGGTTTAAAGAACATGTATTTATTTCTTACAGTTCTGGAGGTAGGGTTGGGTTCTTGGTGAGGGGCCTTCTTGGGATTCACAGATGGCAGTCTCCTAGTGTGTCCTCACATGGCAAAGAGAAAAATCATCACGTCTCTTAAAAGCCTACTAATCCTATTCACGAGGGCTCTACCCTCATGAACCAATCACCTTTTAAAGGCTTCCCCAACATACTGAGGGTTAGGATTTCAACATATGAAATTTGGGGGGACACAAACATTTCTGTCCCTAATAGGAAGATCCCATAGTATTGGAGAACAGTTTACAAAGTCCTCTCATTCTTTTTTTTAAAATTTCTTTTCAGCGTAACAGAATTCATAGTTTTTGCATCACACCCAGTGCTCCATGCAATGCGTGCCCTCCATAATACCCACCACCTGGCATCCCCTAACAACCTCAGGTTGTTTTTCAGAGTCCATAGTCTCTCATGGTTCATCTCCCCCTCTAATTTCTTTCTTTATAGAGCTTACTAGGGCATGTGGTATCCTCAAGTGTCTTCCACAATTGCTAACACTGAAATGGGATGGAAAGTCAGCAGGTGTCCCATTGCTCCGTGCAAGATGGACTCGTACTGTTGCTGAGAAAAAGAATAGAACCTCATCCACTCGTTTTTCATTGGTACTATTCATATTCATATCAGTTCATCCACATTAATACACAAGTGTCTGTTATGTTTCAGGTATCTTGCTAAACATTTGGAATAAGATGAGAAAACTGGAAGTATAAAGTTATCAGTTTTCCTAAAAAAAGTGGTGGGGAGATACTCTAATGTACTTGAAAAAAATATTCAGCTCTCAGTTCTAATATTGGTTGCATAAAGTCTTTAAAGTGTCTTTAGTTAAATCATTTGCGTTTTTTATTTTAGCTGAGCAGTCATAATATCTGCTCTGTTAGCCATTCATTTGGAGAAGCAAGTGAAGCAATGAATGTAAAAGCGTTTGCAGAATATATATTATAGCGCAAATGCTGATTGTTATCAGGACTAATTTTAAGATACATATGGGATTTATGAGATGCTTTTGCAATATTTCACCTTGGAGACATCATTATTTTTGAGTTCTTCAGAGTTATGAAACAAATGCAGATATTTTTAAATGACTTTCTTCAGTAGAAGTTTTCCCTCTAGTGGTTGCTGTGGAAATCACACGAAGAGATTCTAATGCTAAATGTTCAAATGAAAAATACAACAAACTGAAAAGAATTGAGAAAAAAAATACTCTGAGTGATTAAGAAGATGCCAGCTAACTTTTCTATCCTATTGGATTTCCAAAATTATACCACACTCAAGTTTTTGAAAATGAGGAGGCAAACTCCTTGCTCCTTTTATGGTATCTGATTGACCTAAATGGGAATGAGGGTTAAGAGTGCCAGACTTGGGGCGCCTGGGTGGCTCAGTGGGTTAAAGCCTCTGCCTTCTGCTCAGGTCATGATCCCAGGGTCTTGGGATCGAGCCCTGCATCAGGCTTTCTGCTCGGCGGGGAGCCTACTTCCTCCTCTCTCTCTCTCTCTCCCTGCCTCTCTGCCTACTTCTGATCACTGTCTGTCAGATAAATAAATAAAATCTTAAAAAAAAAATAAAAAAGAGTGCCAGGCTTGGAGGAAGTAGTAGAGAAGGTGTGCGCTGCCCATTTCATCATACACGACGAAGCCCTTTCAAATGCACGCTCTGACGTGATTTTGCCTGCTTTCCTGATCTCCTTCCACAACAGTAGCAACCTCACAGGAAGTTGAGTAGAAGTTCTGGGTGAGTAAGCATATTTGGTTTGTCTTACAGATACCTTAAAAAAAAATCATTCCCAAAGAGGGGGAAAGAAGTTTTAATTTGTTGGTATAATTGATATATTAAAGCATCCAGCCCCTTGCAGAGCCCACCAGGTCCCCTGTTGTCTGTACCCTGGCCATCTCTGCAGCTTTGCAGTGTCCTGTTCTGCCTTTTGCCCGTGAGCTCGGGCTGTGCTCCCTTCTTTCTGTCCCTGACATGCTGCACATTTGGACTTGCCGTGCCCTGTTCTTGGCATGCTTGTCAGCACATCACTGCTTCCCATGGCCTCAGACCTTTTCTCCTTCGAAAAGGTTGTCCAGCTCAAGTAGCCAGGTTGGCTTTTTTGACAATTAATCTTTGCCACATTACTCATGTATTGACTCCAGAACTCTTATCAAAACCTGAATTGCTGTGTAATCAATTTATTTTCTAATTCAGTGTCTGTATCCCCCACAAGAATGGGAACCACTTGACGTGAGAGATTTGTCCCTCTTATTCACAGTTGTATCCCAGAACCCACACGGTGCTTCCACCTGATTTAATACTGGTTGACACAATGAATAAACCATTGGAAAATGTTATTAACATGAACTAATTGGTGTTAGATGTTTAAGTAGGTTTACTGAATCTTTCAGTAGTCTTTGGTGCCCTTAGTTGAGATTCATTTTTCCATCTTTGAAATAATTTAACTTCCTAGTTTACTTCACATTGAAATAAGGTTGGTAAAAGATTTTCAGTTTTTTATATAGAAGCTCTATTATAGAATCATAAAATTTAAACATTTGGGGAGAATGTTTAGTGAGCTTTTGTTGTGCTAAACAAGAACATGATGTTTTTATGTCTATTTTTTAATTAAATTCAGTTTTGTTCTACAGCTTTTTAGTGATATATTCAGTTCCTTGCATCTATATAAGAAGAAGTTATTTCGTAAATTAGTTTTCCTGAAATTTCCATCTTGTTCAGTCTTCCACAGAGATAATTGCCATTCACACTCACATACTTGGCTTCCTCAGAGTCATTTCCAGCCTCAATACATGATTTTAAAAAACCCACTTCTTCTCAAATGGCTTACTTTTTATACCTTTCATCAGTTTTGATTGATGTTCTCCTTTGAAACTGTTCTAAACATTCTCATGTTCCGCCATGGTTTTAAGACCAAAAAATGTACATGGAGCCCAAAGATTCCAGATCTTGAAGACGGAGGCCTCTGTATCCGTGTCCCCCAACAGACTGCAAATGGCGGAAGCCTGTACATTGTATCATTAGGGAATGTGGTGTTGGTAGTTCCCCTTCTCTTTATGGACCACTTCTCTTCATGGACCACTAATGTGAACTTGTTGCCTGGTACAACCAACAAACAGGTGGTTTTGCTGTCAGTCTGTGGCAAAAAGACTGACTCCAAAAACTGTGAATTTCTTATTTGAATTTTCTGCTCCGTCCTGGTCTCCATGCCGTCCAGTGAAAACAAGGGCAGTGTGCATAGACTGTAATAGTGTCCCCCTGATAATATTTTTAAAGAATTGTCTGTGCCTTTCCAAATGTGGAAGTCATCTGAGTCTGTTCTCACTGATAGGTGCATGTCTCCGTGTGTGTGTGTTTAAGGAATGATATGTTTTAACCTATTGTCAATAAATGATAGGAACTGAAATAAAATTAATAGGCATTTTATAGATAGTTCTCCTTATTACAAAGACTTTAAAAATAAACAGATGAAAAACAGCTTATCATTGGCTTATTCAGGCTCTCTCCTTTTGCACTGTGCTTTTCTGCTTTCGTTACCATAGTTACTGGTTTAATCATGATGCACAGAACCATTTCTAATTACAGTATACGCCAGCACAAAAATTAATTCTTTGCATATCTTAGGCCACAAACAGCTTGTAGCTTGTTTTTTGGCACTTTATTACCAGATATTCTGAAGAAGACATTTGTACATAATTTTAAATCTGTTATTTTCTGCTATTTATTATTAAAATGAATTAAAGTGGACTGATGTAAAAATAAGCAATACAAAAAGTTTTTAAGAGATAAAGCTTTATTACAGATGAGATATTATTAATATTATCCCTTACATGTTAATTAATAGCAATTTATATGCATTTGACTTTTTACTGTGAGAAAATATTACGAAAATGACATTCACCATTTAGAAATCAACATTATTAGGTTGCCGTAATTAGGCAGTTGAGCAAGAAACTACTATTTGAGCATTCATATTTTTTAAAAAATGGGCAATTTACATCAAAATTCCCTCTTTTGAATTTTTGAAGGGTCTTGGAGATCACTTAGTACAAACCCTTATTTCTTAATGTGTGTCAGTCTCTTGTATGTCAGTGACACCAGGTAATTTCTCCCAACATCATGCAATGAGATGGAAGACTAAGCAGAATTATTAAATCAGGCTTTTAGCGCGCATTCCAGTAACCCTAATTGTAGCAATATAGTCAGAGCAAATAGGTGTTCCTCCTCATTTTCATGATTATTTTGTAGCAGAGTAGCTGTTCTAAAATATCAATAAATTATTATAAACAATAGAAATTTTAGAATATAATAACTTCTATGAACACTTTTATTGTTAATGTGAAAATGCTAGTTTTTTTAAATTAAAATATATTACCCTTCATTCCTGCCTTAGTGAAATATTTGAAAAACCAAAAGGGAAGTCGTTTTTCTCACAAAATTACAATATAGCTTCTTCCCCCTAGCCTATAGGTAGATGTTTTCTGTTAGATTGGGCAGAGTAATTTTCATTTCATATTATTATGATTATGCTCCCAAACATATTTGAATCATATTTACATAGGTCAACAAAAACATTTCAGAAGCAGTAGGCAGTGTTTCCATGATTCCTCTGGTTCTAAACCTCTGGTGTATTTCATAAGTGCTAGTCTTCATTTTCAAATTCACTGATCATACTGATCACAATCAAACAAATTGTATTTTATTATAAAATCATAAATGGACTAGTGCATCATCATTGATCTGACCTTGTTTGGTAATAATGTTGTTGTGTTCCTACCTTAACTGGCATGGGATCTTTATGGCATGGGCACATTTCCCCAGAAACCATTTATGTAGCCTAGAATGGGACCCTGTAGTTCCATTTGTGCTCATAGGAGAACCTATGACCACCAAACTGTGGTTTTCTGCCTATTAAGACTGAAGCAGATACTTGTAAAATAAAAACGTGTAACATTTCCTGCTATAAAGAGTAGATCCTTTTTCCTGTTGCTTCTGTTTAAAACTATGTTGCTCAAGTTCTAGGTCAAGAAATGCAACCACTCATTTGTAGTTTATTACAAAATGAGTCTTAACTTCCAACTGAATTTTATGCTGACTTTGTCCATCTGGTAGACTTAATATTACAGTTAATGGACACATATAATGAGTATATTATGTTGTTAGCTGAAATAGCTTTAAAATTAGTGAGCTATTTAATTGCCATATAAATTGGTGAAGAGTGGCCTCTCTTTAATTGTGGAAGGCATATGTACAGGCTTTTTATTTGGTATTTTTAAATTGTGTGGCAGCAAATGTAAATCAGCTGGGAAAGCATAATTCTATTAAATGTAGCTATGCTGATTTGAGAGAGACAAAAGCCTCTTAATCTGGATAACAGGTTTTCTACCAGAAAGAATACAGATTATATGAAATCGTTCACTATTTTAAATACTCTAGAAGTGAAATTGATGACATGAAAATGACTACATGAGGTTATCT
Source organism: Mellivora capensis (assembly GCA_004024625.1). Taxonomy (NCBI): domain Eukaryota; kingdom Metazoa; phylum Chordata; class Mammalia; order Carnivora; family Mustelidae; genus Mellivora; species Mellivora capensis. Next base: position 29,203 of record PISX010015756.1, read on the forward strand.
GGTCTTTTTTCAGAATCCTTTGTTTTTCTTCTGACACTACAGTAGCTGAATGACATTAGTGAACGTTGGGTCTTCCTCAGAATGCACTCTGAATTCTAACTCTAATCTTGGAGGTATGACAGATGTGACTTGGACTTCTGTGCACATACTGTCAATCATAAACAAGTTGATATTTTTAAGTGAAAGCATTTTAAAAATATTTTTTCTACTTTATTGTGTAATTTTTTAAAAAGATTTTATTTATTCATTTGAGAGAGACAGAGACAGAGAGAGCACAAGCAGAGAGGAGAGGCAGAATGAGAGTGAGAAGCAGACTCCATTTTGAGCTGGGAGCCCAATGTGGGGCTTGATCCCAGGACATGGAGATCATGACCTGAGCCAAAGGCAGATGCTTAACCATCTGAGCCACCGAGGCTCCCCATTTTATTTTATTTTTTATCATGATAAGTATACTCTTTGATTCTCATCCCTTATTTCCCCCATCCCCCACCCACTTCTCCTTTGGTAACTATCAGTTTGTTCTCTACAGTTAAGAGTTGTTTCTTAGTTTATCTCTTTCTCTCTCTCTTTTCTATCATTTGTTTTGTTTCTTAAATTCTGCATGAGTGAAATCATGGAATTTGTCTTTCTGTGACTTTATTTATTTAGCTTAGCATTTTACTCTCAAGCTCCATTCATGTTGTTGCAAATGGCAAGATTTTGTTCTTTTTTATGGCTGAATAATATTCCATTGTATATCTATACACCACTTCTTCTTTATCCATTCATCTATTGTTGGACACATGGGCTGCGTCCATAGTTTGGCTATTTTAAATAATGCTGCTATAAACATAGGGGGGCATGTATCCCTTTGAATTAGTGATTTCATATTCTTTGGGTAAATACTCAATAGTGTGATTCCTGGATTGTAAGGTAGTTCTATTTTTAACTTTTTGAGGAACCTCCATACTGTTTTCCACAGTGGCTGCACCAATTCGCATTGCTACCAGCAGTGCAAGAGGGTTCCTTTTTCTTCACATCCTAGCCAACCCTTGTTTCTTGTGTTTGTTTGTTTGTTTGTTTTATTTTAGCCATTCTCACAGGTGTGAGGTGGTAGCTCATTGTACTTTTCATTTGCATTTCCCTGATGCTGGGTGATGTTGAGCATCTTTTCACATGTATTTTGGCCATCTATATGTCTTCTTTGGAGATATGTCTGTTCGTGTCTTTTGTCCATTTTTAATTGGAATTATTTCATTTTGGGATGTTGAATTATATAAGTTCTTTATGTATTTAGGATACTAACCCTTTATGAGTTATGTCATTTGCAAATATCTTCTCCCGTTCTATAGGTTGCCTTTTGGTATTGTTGATTGTTTCCTTTACTGTGTAGAAAGTTTCTATTTTGATATAGTCCCAACAATTTATTTTTGCTTTTATTTCCCTTGCCTCAGGAGACATTATCTAGAAAAGTGCTGCCATGACAGATGTCATAGAGATTATTGTGTCTGCCTTCTGCAAAGATTTTTATGGTTTCAGGTCTCTTATTTAGGCCTTTAATCCATTTTGAGTTTATTTTGGTGAAAACAAGGTGGGCCAGCTTCTTTCTTTTGCATGTGGCTGTCCATTTTCCCCAACACCATTTTTGAAGAAGCTTTTTCCCAGTGTATATTCATTCCTCCTTTGCAATATTAATTGATCATATAATTATAGGTTTATTTCTGGTTTTTCTGTTCTGTTCCATTGATCTATGTATCTATTTTTGTGCTGGTACCATACTGTTTTAATTATTACTCTTGTAGTATAACTTGAAATCTGTAATTGTGATACCTCTGGTTTTATTTTTATTTTTCAAGATTGTTTTGGCTGTTTGAGGTCTTTTGTGATTCCATACAAATTTTACAATTGTTCTAGTTCTGTGAAAATGGTATTGGTATTTTGACAGTGATTGTATTAAATCTGTAGACTGTTTTGGATGGTATAAACATTTTAACAATATTTCTTCAAACCCATGAACATGGAATGTCTTTCCATTTCTTTGTGCCCTCTTCAGTTTCTTTCATCAGTGTTTTATAGTTTTCAGGGTATAGGTCTTTACATCTTTGGTTAAACTTATTCCTAGGTATTTTATTATTTTTGGTGCAGTTATAAATGGTATTATTTTCTTAATTTCACTTTTTGCTGCTTCATTATTAGTGTATAGGAATGCAACAAATTTCTGTACATTGATTTCTGTATCCTGCAGTTTTACTGAATTCATCTATCAGTTGTAGTAGTTTTTTGGTGGAATATTTAGGGTCTTCTGTATATAGTATCATGTCACCTTCATATAGTTTCAGTTTTACTTCTTCTTTATCAATTTGGATGCCTTTTATTTCTTTGTGTGGCCTAATTGCTGTTGCTAGGAATTCCAGTACTATGATGAATAAAAGTGGTGAGTGTGGACATCTTTGTCTTATTCCGGATCTAGGGGAGAAGCTCATTTTTTTTCATCATTGAGTATGATATCAGCTCTGGGTTTTTCATAATAAGGCCTTTATTATGTTGAGATAGGTTTCCTCTGGGCCTACTTCACAGAGGGTTTTTATCATGAATGGATGTTGTACTTGTCAGATGCTTTTTCCTGCGTCTACTGAAATGATCATATAGTTTTAAAATTTTTTTTTATTTTTTACCAACTTAAAATGTATTATTAGCCCCAGGGGTACAGGTCTGTGAATCACCAGGTTTACACACTTCAAAGCACTCACCATAGCACATACCCTCCCCAATGTCCATAACCCAACCACCCTCTCCCTACCCTCTTCCCCCCCAGCAACTCTCAGTTTGTTTTGTGAGATTAAGAGTCTCTTATGGTTTGTCTCCTTCCTGATCCCATCGTTTCATTTTTTCCTTGCCCACCCCCAAGCCTCCCACGTTGCCTCTCAAATTCTTCATATCAGGGAGAGCATATGATAATTGTCTTTCTCTGATTGAGTTATTTCGCTCAGCATAATACCTTCTAATTCCATCCACGTCATTGCAAATGCCAAGATTTCATTTCTTTTGCCAGCTGTATAGTATTCCATTGAATATATATACCACATCTTCTTTATCCATTCATCTGTTGTTGGACATCCCAGTAGTTTGATTGCTGGGTCAAAAGATATCTCTATTTTCAACTTTTTGAGGAGCCTCCATGCTGTTTTCCAGAGTGGTTGCACCAGATTGCATTCCCACCAACAGTGTAGGAGGGTTCCCCTGTCTCCACATCCTCGCCAGCATCAGTCATTTCCTGACTTGTTAATTTCAGCCATTCTGTCTGGTGTGAGGTGGTATCTCATTGTGGTTTTGATTTGTATTTCCCTGACCATGAGTGATGGGGAACACTTTTTCATGTGTCTGTTGGTTATCTGGATGTCTTCTTTGCAGAAATGTCTCTTCATGTCCTCTGCCCATTTCTTGATTGGATTATTTGTTCTTTGGGTGTTGAGTTTGATAAGTTCTTATAGGTTTTGGATACTAGCCCTTTATCTGATATGCCATTTGCAAATATCTTCTCCCATTCTGTCAGTTGTCTTTTGGTTTTGTTGACTGTTTCCTTTGCTGTGCAAAAGCTTTTGATCTTGATGAAGTCCCAATAGTTCATTTTTGCCCTTGCTTCGCTTGTCTTTGGTGATGTTTCTAGGAAGAAGTTGCGGCTGAGGTCAAAGAGGTTGCTACCTGTGTTCTCCTCAAGGATTTTGATGGATTCCTTTCTCACATTGAGGTCTTTCCTCATTTGGAGTCTATTTTTGTGTGTGATGTAAGGAAATGGTCCAGTTTCATTTTTATGCATCTGGCTGTCTAATTTTCCCAGTACCATTTGTTGAAGAGACTGTCTTTTTTCCATTGGACATTCTTTTCTGCTTTGTCAAAGGTTAGTTGACAATAGAGTTGAAGGTCTATTCTGGGCTCCCTATTCTGTTCCATTGATCTATGTGTCTGTTTTTGTGCCAGTACCATACTGTCTTGATGATGACAGCTTTGTAATAGAGCTTGAAGTCTGGAATTGTGATGCCACCAACTTTTTCTTTTTCAACAATCCTCTGGCTATTCGAGGTCTTTTCTGGTTCCATATAAATTTTAGGATTATTTTTTCCATTTCTTTGAAAAAAAATGGATGGTATTTTGATAGGGATTGCATTAAATGTGCAGATTGCTTTAGGTAGCATAGCCATTTTCACAATATTTGTTCTTCCAGTCCATGAGCATGGAACATTTTTCCATTACATTGTGTCTTCCTCAATTTCTTTCATGAGTACTTTATAGTTTTCTGAGTATAGATTCTTTGCCTCTTTGGTTAGGTTTATTCCTAAGTATCTTATGGTTTTGGGTGCAATTGTAAATGGAATCAACTCCTTAATTTCTCTTTCTTCTGTCCTGCTGTTGGTGTATAGAAATGCAACTGATTACTGTGCATTTATTTTTTATTCTGACACTTGACTGAATTTCTGTATGAGTTCTAGCAGTTTTGGAGTGGAGTCTTTTGGGTTTTCCACAGAAAGTATCATATCATCTGCAAAGAGAGCGAGTTTGACTACTTCTTTGCCGATTTGGATGCCTTTTATTTCTTTGGAAGTTTTCCTTCCATTTCTGGTTTTTTGGAACAGTTTCAGGAGAATAGGAATTCTTCTTTAAATGTGTGGTAGAATTCCCCTGGGAAGCCGTCTGGCCCTGGGCTCTTGTTTGTTGGGAGATTTTTTTTTTCATAAAGATTTTATTCATTTCTTTGACAGACAGAGATCACAAGTAGGCAGAGAGGCAGGCAGAGAGAGAGGGGGAAGCAGGCTCCGTGCTGAGCAGAGAGCCCGATGCGGGGCTCGATCCTAGGACCCTGGAATCATGACCTGAGCCGAAGGCAGAGGCCCCAACCCACTGAGCCACCCAGGCGTGCCTGTTGGGAGATTTTTGATGACTGCTTCAATCTCCTTACTGGTTATGGGTCTGTTCAGGATTTCTATTTCTTCCTGGTTCAGTTTTGGTAGTTTATACATCTGTAGGCATGCATCAATTTCTTCTAGATTGTCAAACTTGCTGGTGTATAGTTGCTCATAATATGTTCTTATAATTGTTTGTATTTCTTTGGTGTTGGTTGTGATCTCTCCTCTTTCATTCATGATTTTATTTATTTCGGTCCTTTCTCTTTTCTTTTTGATATGTCTGGCCAGGGGTTTATCAATCTTATTAATTCTTTCAAAGAACTAGCTCCTAGTTTTGATTTGTTGTATTGTTTTTTTGGTTCTATTTCATTGATTTCTTCTCTGATCTTTATTATTTCTCTTTTCCTGCTGGGTATAGGCTTTCTTTGCTGTTCTTTCTCCAGCTCCTTCAGGTGTAGGTTTAGGTTGTGTATTTGAGACCTTTTTTGTTTCTTGAGAAAGGCTTGTACTGCTATATATTTTCCTCTCAGGACTGCCTTTGCTGTGTCCCACAGATTTTGAACAGTTGTGTTTTCATTTTCATTTGTTTCCATGAATTTTTTCAATTCTGCTTTAATTTCCTGGTTGACCCATTCTTCAGTAGGATGCTCTTTAGCCTCCATGTATTTGGGTTCTTTCCAACTTTACTTTTGTGATTGAGTTCTAGTTTCAGAGCATTATGGTCTGAAAATATGCAGGGAATAATCCCAGTCTTTTGGTACCGGTTGAGACCTGATTTGTGACCCAGGATGTGCTCTGTTCTGGAGAAAGTTCCATGTGCATTTGAGAAGAATCTGTATTCTATTGCTTTGGGATGGAATGTTTTGAATATATCTGTGATGTTCATGTGGTCCAGTGTGTCATTTAAGGCCTTTATTTCCTTGTTGATATTTTGCTTGGATGATCTATTTCAGTGGGGGGGTGTTAAAGTCCCCTACTATTATTATATTATTGTCGATGTGTTTCTTTGATTTTGTTATTAATTGGTTTATATAGTTGGTTGCTCCCATGTTAGGGGCATAGATATTTAAAATTGTTAGATCTTGTTGGACCGACCCTTTGAATATGATATAGTGACTTTCCTCATCTCTTATTATAGTCTTTTTTTAAAAGATTTATTTATTTATTTATTTGAGAGAGAGAGAGTGAGAGATGAGAGGGGAAAAGCTCAGAGGGAGAAACAGACTTCCCGCACCAGTGAGAGCCTGATGCGGGACTCAATCCCGGGACTCCGGGATCACAACCTGAGCCAAAGGCAGTGGCTTAACCAACTGAGCCACCCAGGCACCCATCTTATTATAGTCTTTGGCTTAAAATCTAATTTATCTGATATAAGGATTGCCACCCCAGCTTTCTTTTGATGTCCAGTAGCGTGGTAAATTTTTTCCACCTCCTCACAAAGACCTTGGCAAAGTCTTTGGGTCTAAAATGAGTTTCTTGTAGACAGCATATTGATGGGTTTTGTTTTTTTATCCATTCTGATACCCTGTGTCTTTTGATTAGGGCATTTAGCCCATTTACATTCAGGGTAACTATTGAGAGATATGAATTTAGTGCCATTGTATTGCCTGTAAGGTGACTGTTACTGTATATTGTCTCCGTTCTTTTCTGCTCTATTACTTTTAGGCTCTCTCTTTGCTTAGAGGACCCCTTTCAATATTTCCTTTAGAGCTAGTTTGTTGTTTACAAATCCTTAGAGTTTTTGTTTGTCCTGGAAGCTTTTTACCTATCCTTCTATTTTCAATGATAGCCTAGCTGGATATAGTATTCTTGGCTGCATGTTTTCTCATTTAGTGCCAGTTCTTTCTGGCCTGCCAGGTTTCTGTGGATAAGTCTGATACCAGTCTAATATTTTTACCATTAAATGTTACAGACTTCTTGTCCCGGGCTGCTTTGAGAATTTTCGCCACTAAGACTCGTAAGTTTTACTATTAGATGATGGGGTGAGACCTATTCTTATTGATTTTGAGGGGGGTTCTCTGTGCCTCCTGGATTTTGATGCTTGTTCCCTTTGCCATATTAGGGAAAATCTCTACAATAATTTGCTCTAGTATATCTTCTGTCCCCCTCTCGCTTTCTTTTTCTTCTGGAATCCCAATTATTCTAATATTGTTTCATCTTATGGTGTCACTTATCTCTTGAATTCTCCCTGTGTGGTCCAGTAGTTGTTTGTCTCTCTTTTGCTCACCTTCTTTATTCTCTGTCATTTGGTCTTCTATATCACTAATTCTTCTGCCTCATTTATTCTAGCAGTAAGAGCCTCAGTAAGATTGCACCTCATTAATAGCTTTTTTGATTTCAGCGTGGTTAGATTTTAGTTCTTTTATTTCTCCAGACAGGGTTTTTCTAATATCTCCCATGCCTTTTTTTTTTTTTTAGCCCAGCTAGCACCTTGAGAATCGTCATTCTGAACTCTAGATCTGACATGTTATCAATGTCCATATTGATTAGGTCCCTAGCCTTCAGTACTGCCTCTTGTTCTTTTTTTTTGTTTTGAGTTTTTCTGCCTTGTCATTTTATCAAGATAAGAATATATGAAGGAGAGAATAAAATACTAAAAGGGTGGCAAAGACCCCAGAAAAATCTGCCTGAACCAAATCAGAAGAGACCCCATATCATGGGGAGATGAAGGGTACAAAAAAAAATTTTTTTTAAAGATTTTATTTATTTATTTGACAGACAGAGATCACAAGTGGGCAGAGGGGCAGCCAGAGAGAGAGGAGGAAGCAGGCTCCCTGCTAAGCAGAGAGCCTGATGTGGGGCTCGATCCCAGGACCCTGGGATCATGACCCGAGCCGAAGGCAGAGGCCCTAACCCACTGAGCCACCCAGGCACCCCCCCCAATAATTTTTTTTAATTTAAAAAGTATATATATTAGACTGGTGAATAGAACAGAGCCACCCACTTGATTTTGGGTGTATTTTGGTCTCTTAGAAGAAACTACTTCCCAAAATTTTAAAGAAAGAAAAACTTAGGGGCGCCTGGATTCGTCAGTCATTAAGCATCTGCCTTTGGCTCGAGTCATGATTCCAGGGTCCTTGGATCGAGACCCACATCAGGCTCCCTGCTCAGTGGGGAGTCTGCTTCTCCCTCTCCTACTCCCTCTGCTTATATTCCCTTTCTCACTGTGTCTCTATCAAATAAATAAAATCATAAAAAAAGAAAAAACATATGTATACACACACACTCACACACAAATAAGGGTAAATATGATGAAGGAGTGGAATATGACTGTAAAGATGAAAATTTAAAAAAAATTTCTAAAAAAGGAGTTGATAAGATAAGTTGGTTGGGAAAAGAAAGAAAAAGAAGGTGGAGAGAATTTGCTCAGGCTGAAGACTAGTACAAAGCGCTGTTCTAGATTTAGGCTATATTTTGATCTATTAGAAGAAGTTGTATCCCAAAATTTTTTATAAGAAAAAGCCCTATCTGTATTCAAAAGATAAAGATAGATACAATGAAGGATAAAATATGACTATAATAATAGAGGTTAAAAAAGATTTTTTTAAAGAAAGCTATTGTTAAGATAAACTAGTTTAAAAATGTTAAAAGAGGAAAGAGTAAAAGTTAAAAAAATTAGAATAAGTAAAAAAATAAAACTAAAAAACTTTAATTAACGTTGCAAGACTAAAGAATCATTGGGAGAAAGCCATGAATCCACAGTTTGCTTTCCCCTCCTCTGGAATTCTGCTGTTTTCCTTGATCAGTGAGCTTGGTCTTGGCTGAATTTCTTGCTTATCTTCAATCCTGTTGTAGTGATTCTTAAGTGTCTTTGACTGATGCAGAATTGCACCGCCCTTACCAGGGGCCGGGCTAAGTAATCTGCTCTGGTTGCTCTTGGGTGCTTTTGTTCCCTGAACGCTTCCCGTAGAGTTCTGTAGGACAGGAACACAAACTGTGGCCTCTCAATCTCTGGCCCAGAGGAGCCGAGAGCTCGGGGCCCCACTCCTCAGTGCACCCTCAGAGAAAAGCAGTCAATTACTCCTATCTCCCTGGTCTCCCGCCAGGCTCTGAGCTCACCCCGCTTGTGACTGAGCATTTCTGTCTCTGGCACACAGACCCGTTTGGAGTCTCCAAACCCAGCAGATCCCTGCCGCTCTTCCAGGGGGGGTCTCCCCAGATCTGGCACTTGTGGGGTCCCTGCTCAGAGAGCAATGGCTTGACTGTGCCATGGATCACACTTTAAGGTAAGCCTGAGCTGAGAGCTCACTCCTCGGCTCCATCTCTGTAGCCGGCTTCTCCGCTCTAATACCTGCGAGCTCTGCGACACTCAGACACCCCTGATCCTTCTGTGACCCCGCGGGACCTGAGACCATGCTGTCCCCGCGAGGGCTCCACCCCCGCTTAGCCTGGAGCAATGTCCCTCAATGGAGGGACTTATAAAAGTTTTGATTTTGTGCTCTGTTGTTCCGCCGCTTGCCAGGATCCCCCCCCTCCGCCCCGACTATCTTCCCGTCTCTTCAGATTCACTTCTCTGCACATCCTACCTTTCAGAAAGTGGTCGATTTTGTTTCTAGATTTGCAGCTTTTGTTCTCTTCGATGTCCTGTTGGATTTGTAGGTGTTTGGAATGTTTTGATAACTATCTAACTGAACTCCTGAGACCTGATGTTATCTCAGCCTGCTACACCCAATCATATAGTTTTTATACTTTCTCTTTCTGATGTGATGTATCACACTGATTGCTTTTGTGAATATTAAACCACCCTACATCCTGGGAATAAATCCCACTTGAGATCATGGTGTATGATTTTTTTTTAATATATTGTTGGATCTGGGTTACTAATATTTTGTAAAGGATTTTTGCATCTCTATTCATAAGAGATATTGTTGTATAGTTCTTTTTTTTGTGGTGTCTTTATCTGATTTTAGTATCAGGGTGATACTGGCCTCATAGAATGAATTTGGAAGTTTTCCTTCCTGTATTTTTTGGAATAATTTGAGGAGAATAGATATTAATACTTCTTTAAATGTTTGGGAAAATTCACCTGTGAAGCCATCTGGTCCTGGACTTTTGTTTTGGGGGACTTTTTTGATTACTTACTCAGTTTCATTGCTGTGATTGTTGTGTTCAAATTTTCTAATTCTTTCTGCTTTAGTGTTGCTAACTTGTATGTTTCTAGGAATTAATTCATTTCTCCTAAGTTGTCCAATTTGTTGGCATATAGGTTTTCATATATTCTGTTACAGTTGTTTGTATTTCTGAGGTGTTGGTTTTATTTCTCTTCTTTCATTAGTAATTTTGTTTATTTTGTTCTCTCGTTTTTTTAAATGAGTCTTGCTAGGGGCTTATCAATTTTGCTGATCACTTCAAGGAACTGGCTCCTGGCTTTATTGATCTGTTCTACTGGTTTTTTAGTTTCTATATCATTTATTTCTGCTCTAATCTTTATTATTTCTTTCTTTTACTGGGTTTGGGTTTCGTTTATTCTTTTTTTTAAAATTTTTTATTTTTTTAATTTCAGTGTACCAGAATTCATTGTTTATGCACCACACCCAGTGCTCCATGCAATACGTGCCCTCCTTAATACCCACTACCAGGCTTACCCATCTTTCCACCCCCAGCCCCTTCAAAAGCCTCAGATTGTTTTTCAGAGTGCATAGTCTCTCGTGGTTCATCTCCCCCTCTGATTTCCCCCAACTCCCTTCTCATCTCCATCTCCGTGTTATTTCTTATGCTCCACAAATAAATGAAACCATATGATAATTGGCTCTCTCTGCTTGACTTACTTCACTCAGCATAATCTCATTTATTCTTCTTTTTCTAGCTCCTTTAGGTGTAAGGTTAGGTTGTTTTTTGTGATTTTTTGGCTTCTTGAGGTAGCCTATATTGGTATAAACTTCCCTCTTAAAACCACTTTTGCTGTATTCCAAAGGTTTTGGAACATTGTGTTTTCATTTTCATGTAATTTTTTATTTCTTCGATTTCTTGGTTGACCCATTCATTGTTTAGTAGCATGTTATTTAATCTCCATGTATTTGTTGTCTTTCCAGATTTTTTCTTGTAGGTGGCTTCTAGTTTCATAATGTTGTGGTCAGAATAGATGCATGATATGACTTTGATTTTTTTTTTAATTTGTTGAAACTTGTCTAGTGGTCTAATATGTGATCAGTTCTGGAAAATGTTCCATGTGCACTTGAAAAGAATGCGTATGCTGCTATTTTAGGATTGAATGTTCTGAATTGTCTCTTAGATCCTTCTGGTCCAGTGTGTCATTTAAAGCCACAGTTTCCTTGTTGATTGTTTGGATGATCTGTCCATCAGTGTAAGTGGAGTGTTAAAGTCCCATGCTATTATTGTAATACTATGAATTAGGTTCTTTATGTTTGCTATTAATGGTTTTATGTATTTGGGTACTCCTATGTTGGGTGCATAAATATTTACCATTGTTATATCCTCTTGTCAGATTCTCCCCTTTCTTACTACATAGTGTCCTTCTCTGTCTCTTGATATAGTCTGTTTTTATTTTTTTTTTAAGATTTTATTTATTTATTGACAGAGGGAGAAAGAGCGCAAGTAGGCAGGGCAGCAGGCAGAGGGAGAGGAAGAAGCAGGCTCCCCACTGAGCAGAGAGCCCAGTGTGGGGCCCTGGAATCATGATCTGAGCCAAAGGCTGATACTTAACCCACTGAGACATGCAGGTGCCCCTACAGGCTGTTTTAAAGTCTTTTTGTCCTATATAAGTATTGCTATTCTGGCTTTCTTTTGACATCCATTTGCACGTTTCTCTGTCCCTTCATTTTCAATCTGTAGGTGCCTTAGGTCTAAAATGAGTCTTTTGTGGGCAGCGTATGGATGAATCTTATTTTTCCATCCATTCTGTCATCCGTGTCTTTTGATTGGACCATTTTAGTCCATTTACCTGCAAAGTAATTGTTAATAGATATGTTTAAAATAAAAAAAAAAAAAGAATCTTTTAAAATAAAAGGATCTAGGGTAAACCTGAAGTGTAAAAAGATGAAACCCAGACTCTGTGTTATCCATTCACTTGAGACCACATATATGTAAGTAGTTTATTAATAATTTTAAAATTAAATTGGTTGATTCAGAGTCACCTGTTGACTAAATTAATTATATTATTTGATTTCAGGTTTTGATCTAAGTGGCACTTGTAAATGTAGATGCAATTTTTCATTGTAAAGATTAGCTTATTCTTTTAGCATGGCTTTGCTCTGGACTTAGTGCTTTTATGTGGACAATTTTCTTTTTTTTTTAAGATTTTATTTATTTATTTGAGAGAGAGAGAGAGAATGAGAGAGCAGGAGTTGGGGGGAGGGATAGATGGAGAAGCAGACTGCACACTGAGTGGGGACCCCGACATGGGGGAACCCGACATCCTAGGAATCTGGGATCATGATCTAAGCCAAAGGCACACGCTCAACTGACTGAGCTACCCAGGTGCCCCTACAGGATTTACTTTCTAATAGATCACTTTCTTTAAATTTTAATTTAAATTAATTTTAAATACAACACTTCAAAAATCCTTTTTAAAAAGTGCAAGTCGACATATAAAATGTGGCATTCCCCTTCATATCTCCACACACTTACTTTTCTCCATTATGCTTCCCAGTTCATAGGCAATCAGTATTATCAATATGTGGGATACTTTTAGTTTTCTTTATATTTGATCTTATTCATTTATTAAACAAACGTTTTAAGTACTGTGTACTTATCTTGTCCATTTGTGTGTGTCAGGCACATTTGTATAATTTTGTAACATGAATTGGGCCATACTTTGCAAGCTGTTCGGTAGCTTGTTTTTATTTTTTATTTTCATTAAGTTTTTCCACAGAGGTACATATATAGACAAATGTATTTTGCAGCAATGAAAGGCTGCATATACCTGTATTAGATATATAAATAATGTATTTAATTCAGGAACATTCAGATTGATTCTTTTTTATTATTTACAAAAATTTTTATTATGCCATAATACAAAGTTTGCCCTTGAGTGCATATAAGTTAGCATTTATGTAGATTCTACATCTAAAATAGAATTGCTAAATCAAAGAACATGCACATTTATAATTTTAATATTTTGATTTGTTGCTTCCCTTAAGGCTATTTCCATTTTTAATTCCACTAAAAGTGGATAATGGTTTTGTCGTCCTGTACTCTTGGCAATGCTGGAAATCATGAATCTTAATTATGAGTATAGAATGAAAGTTATCTTCTAATGTAAATTTGCTTGATACTGAGTAAAATTGACCATCTTTTCACGTATTCTTAGGTACTCATATTTATTTTCTGTGACTTATGTGTTCAGATCCTTCCATTATTTTAGTGTTACATTGCTTGTCTTTTAAAATATTTATTTATAGTTCTAAATCCATTTAGATAGTCATTCCTTGCCTAGTATAATTTAGCAAGCAGTTTCTCTCAATTTTCTTATCCTTTAAATTTATGGCAAATTTACTTTATAGGTGTTTTAAATTTTTGTTACTAAAAATTTTTTTTTCTGTATTGTTTCTGGTTTTATGTCTTGTTAGATTATCCATCTATATCCCAAGGTTTTGAAATACTCTTTTATATATTTTCCTAGATTTCTTAGTATATATTTAACATTTAGCTACTTAATTTATTAATTCATCTAATACCCTTGAGTACCTGCTGACTGCTGAGATCTCTGTCCTGTGCTGGGATGCAGTGTGGAGCTAATCCAACATGAGCCCTGCAGTCAGTGGGTATTAGTGTCCTAAGGATGCTATTGAGATAAGCACTTTAGTGACAAAGATTACAAATTGAGGTAAGTGCAATGAAGGAGAGGCATGCATGGAATTTATTTTTATTTTGTTGGGAAATAGAAAATGTATTTATTTTTTACCAAATGTTGGCCAGTATTTCCCATTCCGGTTCTTATGTAGTACTTCATGGTGCACTAATTTTAGAATTTGATGGGAGGTGGTCAAAGATGGTTTTATAGGAGGGTCCTGAACTCACTTCTGCCTATGGGCACACCAGATCTATAGATACTTATGGAACAGTTCCCTCTAAAAAAGAACTGAAAACTAACTGAACTCTTCCTGTACAACAAAGGATAAAAGGCAGAGATGTGGTCATGCTAAAAACCCCACTTTTGGTGTAGCAACTCATAAGCTGGAGGGATCTCACAACCTGGAGTTTTTCCTGGAGGAGGGAGGGTCTGGTGCCCCACATCAGGCACCCAGGTATTGGAATCTGCATTGGAGAGATGAGCACCCGAGATGTCTGGCTTAGAAAGCCAGTGGGCTTACCTCCAGGAGAACTAAATAGCTGTAAGGAACTGAGATTCTTCTTTTATTTTTTATTTTTAAAGATTGTGTTTATTTGAGAGAGAGAAAGAGAAAGCACGAGTGAGGGGAGGGGCAGAGGGAGAAGCAGACTCCCTACTAAGCCAGGGCTGGATCCCAGGACTCTGAGATCATGACCTGAGCTGAAGGCAGATGCTTAACCAACTGAAACACCTAGGTGCCCCAAGATTCTTCTTTTAAAGGACATTACCAAGAAAATCATAGGGCAATATCCCTGATGAACACTGATGTTAAAATCCTCAACCAAATAGTCCAAATGAAATTCTGCAGTATATTAAAAGAATCATCCACCATAGTCCAGGGGTGCCAGGATGGTTTACCGTCTGTAAGTCAATCAACATGATATACCCCATTAACAAAATGAAGGATAAACATTATATGATTCTCTCAGTAGATGCAGAGAAAGCATTTGACAAAATTCAACATTCATTAATGATACAAACTCAACCAAGAGCGTCTCCAAGAGGTACACACTTCAGTTATAAAATGACTACGTCATAGGTATGCAATGCACAGCATGGGACTATAGTCAGCAGTATTGGAGAGCACGCCTGAAAGTTGTCAAGAGTAAATCCTAGAAGTTAACTGTTTATGGTGATGGGTGGTAAGTAGACTTGTGGTTATTTTGCAATGTGTACAAATGCCGAGTCATTATGTTGTCTACCTGAAACTAGTATAATGTTACATGCCAGTTATACCTCATATAATAAACTAAAAAACCTTGAAAATGTGTACTATAAAGAATAATGTTTCTGAACTTAATTTTATCATATCAGCAACACTGTACTTTTTCAGTGTGTCTAGCACATCCACTCTCCAAGATCAACTTTGGATTTGCTCATTATGTTTTACAAAACTTAGACTATTATAAAATTTTCACTGGGGTTTACTGACTTGCTAGATAAAGTAGGGGGAGAACTGAGGTTTTTATATTAATCAGTACTTGAATTCATGAATATGAATTTATTCAAGTCATTTTATTCCTCATATTAAGTGTAGTTCATGTTTTATGTTTTTCTTGGCAATATATATATATATATATTCCTTTTTAATTTGTTCGTATTTATAAAAAAGATTTATTTACTTATTTTTAGAGAGAGTGCACGAAGGGGAAGGAGCAGAGGGAGAGGGACAGAGATCTCAAACAGACTCCCTGCTGAGCGGGGAGCCTGGTGCAGGGCCCCATCCCAGGACTGTGAGATCATGACCTGAGAAGGAATTGGGAGTTGGCTGTTTAAGTGACTGAGCTATCCAGGTGCCCCTAGTTTGTTGGTATTTAAACGGGGATTTAAAAAATCCTAATTTCTCTAAGTGAGTATTTCCTTTCCTCGGACAGTGGTTTTAGAATTCCAGATTTCTTAAAGGCTTTGGCATGGCAGAAGAAAAAACAGAGGACGTACAACAGATGCTTTAATATTTGAGGGTAACTTTTTTCTGTACAGCAAGGGTCTGTATATTTGAGGAATTCCTGAGGGCTGTGATAAATAGCCAAATAAAGCTGATCAAAGGGGTTCACCCCCAACAGAACGGGGCTTAGAGGTGGGAAGGTGAACTCCAGGCTTTTCTGTGGCCATAGCCCAGGTAAATGAACAGTGAGTTAACGCCAGGCTGCCCGGAGAGTCGATTTCGCTACTGGAACTCAAAACAAAAGCTCATTATTGTGTTCTGTAGTGTCAGTGGAGCACAGTGCCTAACACAGCAGGTGTTTTAGTAATCATGTCATGATCATTAAAGTAATCAAGAAATACATGTGAAATTAAATGGGATTGAGAGATGATCGTTTCCTTAAAAACAGTTTTTAATCTCTGCTTTGGAATTTTATGCTTGATTGTGATCTCGGAGCATGAGAGGAGGATTTGAGCATTAATTTGTATTTCTCATTATTGTTTTAAAGGATATATACACACAGAGGGGTAGGTGTAGGCAGCAGTCTAAAAAATGGGACTACACTGGATAGCTAACAGTTGGTATGAAGCAGTTTGTTACACAATTTGTAAATATGCCCGGAGGCATAAATGACAGCTACAAAATTATAAGTGGAAGGAAAATAAATGTGATGGTTTTATTGCCTTGCTGTTATGTGAAAGGGTATCTGGAGGCATTTATAGGAAGTTAATTTTCTTTTTCATTATTACTTTTATTGAGCTAGTTAATTTCAAGCAAAACCCCATAAATTTTAGAACCAAAACCAAAACACTGGCAATATGCCCTCAAACATTATACATTTTCATGTTTGAACAGTATCTTTTGAAAATTATGATGCTGACATTTATTGAGATGGATTTGGCCTAGGTAATTTCTTCTACGTCTTCAGATTTGGGGGATGTTTTAGGGATTCCAGTCACTACAACCTCAATTTAACAATGTCAGGAAACAATTTAGTTTCTGTTGTCACAAATTATTGCTTTATTTGACCTGTAGCCAAAATCTGGTGTATTGATGATTTCCTGGATTCATGGCTATCACCCTATTTTTCTCAGGTGTTGATTGATTCAGGTTTGGAAATCACTGGTCTATGAAAGAGAGTAAAAACTGTAAACTTAACATTTAAAGACTCAGTTTTATGGAGGAAAATTTTACCTGTGATAGAGTGCACTCATTTCAAGTGTAGAGTTCAATGGCTTCTGACAAATGCCGAACCAGTGTAGGGACCACCAGTCCTCAGAAACATCACTTGTACTCTTTGCTAGTCATCACCCCTCCCCTCAGGGCATCACTGACCTGCTTTTGCCATCATGGGTTATTTTCGCCTGCTGTAGAATTTAATGGAAATGAATGTACCACTTTGTGTCTGGCTTCTTTCACTCAGCGTCAAGCTTCAGAGGTTAATGCATGTTATTGTGTATATCGGTAGTCCATTTTTTTTTTAAAGATTTTATTTATTTATTTGACAGACAAGTAGGCAGAGAGAGAGAGAGGAGGAAGCAGGCTCCCCGCTGAGTGGAGAGCCCGATGCGAGGCTCGATCCCAGGACCCCGGGACCACAACCTGAGCCGAAGGCAGAGGCTTTAACCCACTGGGCCACCCAGGCGCCCCCCATTTTTTTTTTAACATGCTGAATAGTATCCCATTGTACCAACTTACAACGTGCTTATCCATTCACCTGTTGATAGACATTTGGGCTGTTTTCAGTTTGGGACTCTTTAAACAACTAAGAACATTGCATTCAACTTTTCATGTGGACATAGATTTTTCAGTTTTCTTCACTAACTACCCAGGAGTGTCATTGCTGAGTCCTGTGGCAGATGCCTGTTTAACTTTGTAAGAAACTATGGAACTATTTTCCCGAGTTGTACCATGTCGCGTTCCCAGCAGCAGTGCATGGGACTTAGTGTTGTCCCCATCCTCACTGGGACTAGATATTGTCCACGTCCTCACTGGGACTAGATATTGTCCACATTGATTTTAATCATTTAGAAGGTCTGTAGTGGTGTCTTATTATAGTCTTAATGTGCATCTCTGTGAGGACTGGAGATGAACATCTTTCTTGATCTGATTGTTCGCTTGCATATATTATTTTTGCATTGCCTTTTCCTTTACCCGTTTTTAGTGGAGTTTTTGGTTTTCTTGTGATTAGTACTTGCATGCTATATCTTTTCCAATCTTTTACCTTTTTTTTTTAAAGATTTATTTATTTATTTATTTATTTGACAGACAGAGATCACAAGTAGGCAGAGAGGCAGGCAGAGAGAGAGGAGGAAGCAGGCTCCCTGCTGAGCAGAGAGCCGGATGCAGGGCTCCATCCCAGGACCCTGAGATCATGACCTGAACTGAAGGCAGAGGCTTTAACCCGCTGAGGCACCCAGGCACCCCCAATCTTTTACTTTTAACCTTATTTCTTCCTTTATAGCTAAGTATATATCTTATAAAAAGCATGCAGTTGAAAAAAGCATTGCTTTTTTATCCAGTCTGTCAATCCACATTTTATCAGCAGGATTTAGACCATGACCATTATTAGAATTCACAGCAGGAGTGGGTTTAAATCTTTCTTCTTATTTATTTTCTATATGTTCCATCTGTTTTTTGTTCATTACTTAGTTTTTCCTGGCTTCTTTTGGGTTGAGTATTTTTATTATTCCTTTAGTTTGCTAATCAAGTATACTTCATTTTTTGTTTTTTAGTATTTGCCACAGGGTTCAATTAGGATTAACAATACACACTTCAATTTATTATAATTTACTTTCATGTAAAGTAATATTTACTTGAATTTTTTGATTTAAATTTAAATTTTAAATTTAAAACTATTCAAAATTTTTTAAATATTTACTTTCTATATACTTTGAAAGTATAATTTACTTTCATGCAGTATAATAACCATAAAATAGTGTACTATTTCACCATCCCTTCTGTATACTATTGTTGTTATATATTTTACTTCTATATATGTTGTAAATCTGAAATACTTTACTGTAATTTTTGTTTTCAACTATTATCCAAAAAAAGGTTTAAAAAATTTAAAAACACCATTAAAGTATACCTACATAGTTATCATTTCTGGTACTCTCCTGTCCTTTATGTAGACCTGACTTCTCTCTAGTATTATTTTTGTTTTGATGAAGAATTACCTTTTCTGTCTTTTTTTGTAGCGGTTCTGCTAGAAGTGGATTCTCTAAGCTTTAGCTTATATGAGAAACTCTTCATTTCCCCTTTATTCCTGAAGGAATGTATGTTGCCTGGACGTGGAGTTTGAGGTTGACAGTTTTCCCCCAGCACTTTAAAAATAGTGTTCTGTGTCTTTTGGATTGTTTTATATTCAATGAGAAGTCTGAAGGTCTCATTTTTCTTTCTCTATAAGTCATGTGTCTTTCCTCTCTGGTTGCTTTTATGATTTTCTTTTTATCAACTGTTTTCATCATTTTGGTTAGGATGCACTTTGGAGTGGTTTTCTCTGTGGTTATACACCTTGAGATTTATGATGTCTTTTGAGATAGTAGATTCAGAGATTTTATTAAATTGGGGGAAATTTTAGACATTACTTCCTAAAAAAGCTTTGTCTGTCTTACCTATGTCTTTTTCTCTCAGACTCTTCCTACACCTATATTAAACTGTCCCAGCAGTCA
>PISX010015757.1:0-48522 GCA_004024625.1 Mellivora capensis
GGGGTAATGGACATTGGGGAGGGTATGTGCTATGGTTAGTGCTGTGAAGTGTGTAAACCTGGCGATTCACAGACATGTACCCCTGGGGATAAAAATATGTTTATAAAAAAATAAAAATTAAAAAAAAAGTAATAATAATAGTTGGAAAATAACAAAGTTTTACTTGCTGTAGAATTTTTATGTATTCAACAATGGTAATAAAGAAAATATACTTGCAAATTTCCTCAGATATATGGGCAACAAAACACAATGTTTAAAATAGATAATAAAATACATACTAGAGAAGTTATAAAATGTTGATATTTTCACTGTTTCAACTATTGCATATTGTCATGCAGATAGACACATTTGAAGCACAATTTAGATCAATTAATTGATGAAGAACTGAAAAAATATTGATAAGGAACTTGGGAAAATCAATTGAATGTTGATGAAATTTTAGGTAATATAAGCTGCATCTGATAGGTTCTGAGAAAATATGAAATCTCTGTATGTATGTTGAAATGGCATAAAGAAATGATATTTATGAGTGCTTGTAAATTTTATGATCTTCAAAAGAGTAGCATCTAAGGGTGCCTGAGTGGCTCAGTTGGTTAAGTGTCTGCCTTCAACTCAGGTCATGATCTCAGGGTCATGCCCCCACATCCGGCTCTCTGCTCAGTGGGGAGCCTGCTTCTCCCTCTGCCTGCAGCTCGCCCTGCTTGTGCTCCCTTTCTCTGTCAAATAAATAAATAAAATCTTAAAAAAAAAAAAAAGAGTAGCATCTACTGTTTCAGCTGGAAGAATGCTAATGAAAGGAAGACACAGAGATTTGTTGAGACTTGTCCTGATAACAGATGTTAACTTGGTTTGTTACATCATTAGCAAGTTCATGGTTTGACTGAGTTTTTAACTGCATCAGATACCAACTATGAAGCTAAGGTCCAGCATTTTTAGGTGGTACACAAGATAATGGGCAATAACTGAAAATGATCTGAATTCAGGAAGGGTTCATAAAGCTATGCAAGTTGGTAACACATGGCTGTGTTAGTGGGGAGCCTGAAGTTTGTTTGAGGCACTGAGGGACCCAGTGTGCACTTCTGCCCCTCAGAGGGGTTTAGTCATTTGGCTTGAAAGACTTGTCATTTCAAGATTGAGACAGATTTAAAATTTCTCAAAGCTTGTGTTGGGATAAGCACTGGGTGTTACATGCAACTAATGAATTATTGAATCCTACAACAAAAACTTATGATGTACTAGATGCTGGCTAACTGAAAATAATAAAAAAAAGAAAAAAAGAAAATTTCTCAAAGCATGGCCTTTTTTTTTCTTTAATTCTTGATCAACTCGGGCTAAAATTGAATGCATAAAGAAAGACTTGAGAACAACATTGAAGTCTTTAGTTAAAAAAAATCTCTTTTTTAAACTGCCATGCAGAACATTCTGATAACGTATTTTCACTTTCACGTTCACAGTTAAGTTTAGGGAATTTAAAATCTCCCTCACTGGGAAGGTGGTTCACCTGAGTGCTCTTTAACATTACTACCACACTAAAACTATTGCTAATGGAGAATCAATTTGAAAATTAAGTTAACTTCACACATCTTTTTAAAATAAAATTTGAAATAGGCTAGTAGTCTGCAAAATTAATATCCCATTAATTCAACTTTTCTGTAATTGACGAATGAAATTTGTGACCAAAGAGGCATTTAGCTGCCTAGTTTTTGTTTGCCTTAAATCTATGTGAACTTGAAATACAGTCTTCTTGACAAATGAGGTTACTAGAAACTAAATGGGAATTCTTATTTGCTACCATAGTGATGACATGAAGAATCACAGCCTTTAGCTCGGGGCTACTAAGCTCTTAATAATGAGAGAAAGGTGTTCCATCTTCACCTATGGTAGAGTCACAATTACGATGAACAAAAATAGCTGCCAAGGCTTCTCCAAAAAATATTCATGACAGTGAGAAAAATATTGATTTTAAATGCCAAGAAATGAAATATCTTCTAAAGTGTTCATTTCAATCCAACTATTATTTTCCAAAAGAGACTGAATGGACTGTAAAGTGTTTCATAGTGCTATTTCACATTTAGCACTTAAAAAAAAATCCCAAACAAGAACTTGCAATTTTTCTCTCTCACCTACTCCTTCTCTCTTTCTAAGTATGTGCACTTTCCTTCTCTCTCATGTTCTCTTACTCTTAAACAGAAACCCCCTCAAAATGAGTAGAAGAAAAACAAGTTACATGAGACTAAAAAACAAGTTATATGAGAATCAATTTAATTGTTTATTTTAACAGAATATTAGGTAAATAGTGTCTGCAAAATACAATGTAGAAGGGATATTACTTTGATCAGGGCAGCACACTATGTCTCAGCCCTTATGCTTTATTGTACCAGCTTTTCTTTCATATCAAGTCAAAGTGTATTATTATATGAGCCATATGATACTAATAATCTACCTTTAGACTTACTTGGGATTGATTATTTGCCACATCTTTATGCATAAATGATGTAATTACCATGACATGAATGCCAGCAAATTGTCCTCTTTTTTGCAATTGATATCTTGGATTCAAGTACGCTGCTGGTTCAAGGTCAGAAAGAAATTGAGTTATTTAAAAATTGTAGTGGACTTGCTCATATATCCCTTCAAATATTCTCAGCCACGACTTCGGCTATTGGAGTGGTGTTTAGTTATGTACAGGCTTCCACCGGGTTCTAATATGTGCAATCGGATAGCATCCTACTGTAGGCTTGTATAGTCACACTTCTAGCTTCCTGTGCTAGGGCTTCTTGGAGGCTCGAGCCTCGTAGGACCTGCTGTTAGAAAACGATTGGCATTCACTCATATACAGCTTGGAGTATAAGAATATTGATGTCCAAGAAGGCATCTTTTTTTTTTAAACTTTTTTTTTTAAGATTTTATTTATCTGACAGACGGAGATCACAAGTAGGCAGAGAGAGAGGAGGAAGCAGTCTCCCTGCTGAGCAGAGAGCCCGATGCGGGGCTCGATCCCAGGACCCTGGGATCATGACCTAAACTGAAGGCAGAGGCTTTAACCCACGGAGCCACCCAGGTGCCCCCCAAGAAGGCATCCTGATCAATTAGAGACCGAAGACCATAGATGCATTTCTTCAGGTTCATGAGAAAGTTGAGGCAAGAGTATGCACCGGTGTCTATGACTGGTCAGTACTGTAATGCATTCTCATTGGCTTTGCCTCCTTTTTTTGCTCGCTCTCCACTACCCCATCCTGCTGCCTGTTATCATTATGAAGCTAACTGTACACGAGACTTTTAAGTTTCTGCTGGGTGGGGAGACCCAGGGTAAGACAAACAGATTCCACATTAGTAATATGTTTTTCAGCACTGAAGCTATGTACAAACAATCAATTACTTAGGTGCTAATATATTCCAGAAATTACCCTAACAAATGATAGCACTGAGATGGAGACTTTGATGAGCAGTTTTTTATTCTCCATTCCCTCCATCTGTGTCTATATGAATTGGAGCAGAACTAATGGGCAAACCTCTCAGCTGTGGCTGGTCTAGGAAACACCCTTGAAGGCAGAGTGTTCCCTGGAAAATGCAATCCAAAGAATTATTCTCAAAGTACTATTGCTACCATGGTTTTATACTTAGCTTAAACTTTTCCAAAATTTTCATTAATGGAAATAATTCATTGTTTTCATATATACTCTACAGAGAGCTTAAATAACTCTAGAAGATATAATTTGACACATCAAAATCATAAAATACCATACAATTGATTATTTGAATGGTGAATGAGCATTTTTTTAAAATATTTTATTTATTTATTTATTGTCAGAAAAAGAGAGAGAGAGGGAGAACAGAATCAGGGGGAGTGGAGGCAGAGGGAGAAGCAGGCTCCCTGCTGAGCAAGGAGCCCCGTGAGGGACCCGATCCCAGGACCCTGGGATCATGACCTGAGCAGAAGGCAGTGCTTAACTGACTGAGCCACCCAGGTGTCCTGTAAGTGAGCTTTTTAAAAATACTTTTCTTCTTTTTTTTAAATTGAAATATAATTAATATACAATGTTATATTGTTTCAAGTAATATAGTGACTCAACAATTGTATACATTACTCAGTGTTCATCATGGGAAATATATTCTTAATCTCCTTCACATACTTTACCAATGATCCATCCCATCCAACTCCCTTCTAGCAACCACAGTTTGTTGTCTCTATTTCATAGTCTGTTTTTTTTTGTTTGTTTGTTTCTCTCATTTTTCTTTCTTCACTGGCTTTGTTTCTTAAAAAATTTAAGAGACTAGAAAGTACATTTTTTTGTTTCAGCTTCTTTTATGCTTAATTCCCCCATCATGATTTTCTGTATTATTACTGTCCTTGGTTTTATGCCTATAATTTTAGTTTAAAGTATTTTTTCATAGATAAGCTGCAGTTTTATTATCATTAGAGCTTTAATGGATAAAAATATCAAAAAAAGCATATAGCAGGGACACTTCAAATACTCTAATTTCAAAAGAAGATACTTGTAAGTGAAATTTTTAGACTAAGTCACCACATTACTCTTTTTTACCACATTACTCTTTACAATTAGAAGGTAAAATGGAATTTTTAAAAAATAAATTAAGCAATTATTGCATTGCTTGGGCTTCCATTGAAATCATGTTAATAAATTTAGTCAATTTTTCCCCCAACGGAATATCTAAGCATCTAAACCGAAATGTTGAAATGTTATACCAAGATTTATAATCAATTCATTTAAAGCAATTTGATGTAAGTGAAATATGGCTCTAAAACACATACATGAAGTTTAAAATATAGCATTGTGGCTGTTATTAGGCTAAGTTCTAGTATTCAGGTGTACTCAAACTTTAACTTGTTAAAACTAGGATATAATTTAAAGGCTACGAAAATTCTTTCTTCCCAAAATACTCTCCATACTTAATTTTACTTTCCCTGCAGAGTTGAGGTAAGAAATAAAACTAATATGTATAAAGAATTAAATATTATACGTGCCATATACTAAGCCTTTTATAAATAACAATTATGCTTATTATTATTAAGTCATCTGTACTTCTGTAAACAGCGAGGAAGAGGGATTGATTTCCATACTGGATATTGGCTTTTTCTTTTTAAGAAAAGATGAACTGGAATTCTTTCATTTCATACCCCCTGATAACTCAGTTGAGTAGAATGCCAGGTAATGAGAATGTCTCATTTTTTAACGTGCTGTGAGCTTGTGCCTACAACATCGGTGAGAAGGTTTAATACCTCTGGATGCCGGGCATGGCCAAGCCGCAGGAGCTCTACCAACGTGTGAAACTCTGAGCTGTGGGCTGTGTTTTTATTAAGTGCACTTGGCTTTCCTGCTGCTTTTCTTTCTAAGCTCCACCCTGAAAAGCACAGACCTCTTTAGCAAAATTAAGGGAAAACAGAGTGATCTCTCTTTGGGCAGAAATCGTGTGAAATAGATTAAGAGATACACTTGGCCAGGCTGGCAGGCCGCAACTACAAGCCGACAGATGTTCACAGACTCGAGTCACAGAACAAAGGGAGTGACACTGTGACTTGTCTTCATTCATCCTTACCTGCAAAGGTATATATATGTGTATATGTGTGTGGGGAGGTTGGGGGTAGAAATTGTTCGCCAGGGAAAACAAGAAAATATCTAAAAAGAATGTAAGGAAAAGTAATAGTTTGAAGAGTACAGTTTTTTTCTTGTTACATTAATAATAATAATAATAATAATAATGCCACCTAAACTACATAGCAAAAGGTTTTTTTTAATTTTTTTAAAAAGTTTATTTGACAGAGAGACACAGCGAGAGGGAACACAAGCAGGGGGAGTGGGAGAGGGAGAAGCAGGCTCCCTGCCGAGCAGGGAGCCCAAGGTGGGGCTCAATCCCAGGGCCCCACAGGACCTGAGCTGTAGGCAGACGCTTAATGACGGAGCCACCGAGGCATCCCCCATACCAGAAGTTATATGATCAAACTCCTATTCTAGAACTAATCTGATAAATCATATTAATTGTCCTGAATATGCCTGATCATAACCTGAGGTGTAGCTGTAGATGGTTAATTGTTCCTTTCCTCTTATATCATTAGCAGATTTTTTTTTTCCCCAAGAGGAATGTTGGCCAAAGTAGGATCAGGCTTGCCCAGAGAGCAGAGTGACACTTTCCTGGTTTACATCAAGTTCTTATTTTTAGATGTTACTTAGGGAAGAAAGAGAATAAAACCATGGAACAGACCAAACATGATAAGTCATTCTGACATTTTGTTTGGAGCTTACAATGCTCCCTCCCTGAGCTGACTTCAGAAAAATGAAAGCAAGTTAAGGATACTATTCTTAGAATGGCGTGTGCCTGAGTGGAAACTTCTGGGCACTACTTATCACTAGGGTCCTAGATTAAATTATCCAATTCAATGTTTAATAAAAGTTCACTGAAGGTCCATTGACTCATCCTGACAATCCCTGAGAGGCATAGATTTTTTTCCGCTTTGGGCAAATAAATATAAGCTATTAAGAGACAGCAAGGACATTGGAGTGAGAATATAGTCTACTTTTTAATAAAAATGTGATCTCAGAAAGAGAAGAGACAATATTTCAGGGCATCTAGTTCATTGCTTCCAGTACATGCGTACATGGGAGAAGGAGCCTCAAGATCAAGGTGTGGGAGACTGTGGGAGGAACTGTAGGAGCTGCAGGAAGCATTATACTTCCAAATCAGGAGGGAATTACTCTGGATCTCCTTGTTGATATATAGGTAGTACTATAGAGGGGTAGGATGCCCTCTTAAAGTATGTGGGCTCTGTAAAAAGCCACCAAATGAACAAGATAATGGGGTCCATCTGGCCATTGCTGTGGAGAATCTAAGCCTGTGAGTAAGAACATTGGCCATCAGCAGAGTGAGAGAACCCTGCCATCTGAGGAACCAGGGCTGTACAGGGCATGACAGCTTCAGGCCTAGGAAGAATAACCCATTTTGAAGAATCTAGAACATGGTTCTCAGGGTGGGTGGTACTTCTTTTCAAAGAATGTTTTGAACATTCCTGAAATCATTTCTGGTTATCCCAGGTTTGGTGGAAATATAGCCATTTAGAAGGAATGATCCTGGGTTGCTAGGTACCCAGCATTGTTCAGAAAACAAAAATAAAAACAAACCCAAAAAACATACACTTAGAAAAATTTTCTTCATTTTTGCAGGATGTTGAAATATTCCATCAGATATTTTTATAGTCCCCACACCTACTTTAACTTTCTGAATCTAGGACATCACTCTTTGGTACATGTAAACACAAAGTAAGTGTTTTTGTGTGATCATAACATATACTAAATTACAACTCTTTGATATATATAAAGACAAAGTAACTGTTTTTGTGTGATCATAACATATACTAAATTACCTGGAATGCAAACATCATGTAACTCTAGGGAAGGCTTCACTTAATTTGTTCAGAACCTTAAAACAATTGTTTATCATATAACAGAAAATTGCATTACCAGCACTCTTGTTGTAGTGGAGTTTCAGTAGCCAATAAAATACACCTAAATCAGTCAGCCTTTATGGCTCTTTCAAGTATTTCTAATGGATGCGAGCATGGAATCACTTCATTTTGTAGTCTCTTCTAGTGCAGTCGTTCTCAAGCATTTGTATATAAACTATACTTTATTACTTTATGGTAAATTCCATTTCTCTTTTTTTCTCTTTCACATGTCATGACATTGTATTGATTCTTGGAAATTGTATGTACTGGTAGATTATATTATTTATGAATTTCATTTCAGGTAGTGGAGAGGATGTCAAATATTTGTAATAAAACAGGAAGTAGGCCTGATAAGGTTGAGAATCCTCTTCCAGGTTCTTCGGTGTTAGAAAACAGTCCCTGGGAGACACTGGGATATAGGAGATTTTGAAACTCTGATTTCCTGTTTCTTTTCTGTTGCATACCTAGTGTGAGGCCTATAGTGAGTGACCTCATGATGTTTCTCTTCACATTTTTCCAAGACCATTTTGATTTTTTGAATTTTTGGTAGTTTTATTTCTCCTTGTAGTGAACATGTTATTACCACAATTTGGGGAAACTCATCAGGAAGTGGTTTTTAGTTACACACAAGAAAGGCAAATCCAACACAGTTGTTCTGAAAGGTAATGTTACCTTACAAACCAGAATATGCAGATTGGCAGAGTGTGTTGTTTACAAATGCAAATTGAAGATATTGTTATGAAGTATATGCATGTGTTTGGAAGTTATCATTATCAACTCTGACTTTGATGATAGGAGAGAAATTACTTCCCCCAAACCCAATATTTATCCTAGATCTGAAGGTCCCTGACATGGGGTTACTAATGATGGAATCACAGAGACTTTGGAAAATGTACAGTGGACTTCTGCGCTTGCCTTCTCGGGGCTTGGAACCCACACCTAACAGTTGTTATAGACTGAATATCTGTGCCCACCCCCAATTAATATATCGAAAGTCAATCCCCAATGCGTTGGCATTTGGAGTTGAGGTCTTTAGGAGATGCTTTCATCATGAGGGTAGAGGGTTCATCAATGAAATTAATGCCCATTTAGAAGACATCCCACGACTTCAGTTGTGTCTTCTGGAGAAGATAGCCTTCTCTGAAGCAGGAAGCTAGCCTTTCCCAGATACTGAATCTGTTGGCAGTTTGATCATGGACTTGTGTCTCCAGAACTGGGGGAAATAGGTTTCTGTCGTTTATAAACCACCCAGTCCATGATATTCTTTTATAGCCACCCAAAGAAACATCGACAACTCTATTTTATTTCCAATCTTAGAGGGGGAGGCTTGAAGTCATAGTAAATTCATTGTTAAAAGAGACAAGACTAGGGGTGCCTGGTGGCTCATTGGGTTAAGCCTCTGCCTTCAGTCAGGTCCTGATCTCAGGGTCCTGGCATGGAGCCTCTCATTGGGCTCTCTGCTCAGCAGGGAGCCTGCTTCCCTCTCGCTCTCTGCCTGCTTCTCTGCCTACTTGTGATCTCTGTCTGTCAAATTAATAAATAAACTCTAAAATAAAATAAAATAAAATAAAATAAAAGAGACAGGACTAAATATTGTGTAAACCAGTATGTCCCCCCAAATAGTTAAGTGGGAAATATTGGTTAGATAACATATACTTTTTGGTCAATTGTATTTAAAATTTCTGGTTTTTAAGTAGTTGATGCTGGTTTACAACCTCTGTAGAAGCTGATTTTAAGATGCTTCATTGATTTAGTTGCTTCCTTCCTCGTGACCCAAATTAAGGCTGTGAGATATTCATAATAGTATAATCTAGAGTCTGGATCTGGGTGTCTGACACATTTCTATATGTTCTCAACAGACACAAACAGGAGCAGAAAAAGCCCATTTAGATTAATAGCCAGTTAAAATTTCCCTATCCACTGACACACTGAACTCGAACACGAAGAAGGATTGAGGACAGATGACACTGACAAGATGAGATGGGACAAAATGAGCTGGAGTAGAATTAGGACAGGGTATTCAGAAATGGGGCTGTGTGATTCATACCAGAGCTCATTTAGAATTCCAGGCAGCTGAAAAGTTTTTGTCGAGCATTGCTGAAGGTAGTAGGTTGGATTGGACAATGTATTTTTATTATTTGGGCCCAGCCTGAAATAAAAACAAATCATAACACAAAATTCCATGCCCACATGTTTCTATATTTTTACTTTTTGTTCCACATATATTTTTCCATATGCTGGTTCTACCTCCACATTTTGACTCGTGAGCCAAAAATCTTAATGATGAGTCATTAGAAATAAAACAGAGGAAAGGGATTATATACAAAATTAAAGGGTTTATACACAAGATCATCTACAACTTTTCATTGCTTGACTTAGATTAGATATTTTTGTCTGTTTGGTTAGTGTCTGTTGTTTGTATGTATATATGATGCTCACGAAGTATGAGCATAGATACAGTCCCACTAGCTTTTATACATAAAAAGCCTCTGATAATTGTCCATGAACCAAACAAAAGCACAAAAGACCTGAGAGAAATCTCTGGAGACTAAAACCTGGTGTGAAGTATACAAATAACAGGTTGATAAAGTACATATTATTTTACCAGTGAGCTCTTTGTCACTGTTTATAGACACAATATATAGCTTTTGTTTCTTTTAATGCTGAATATAATATGACTCCAAATATTTTCTCTAGAATTACAGGAAGTAGAGGACAATATGCATGTCATTTTTCCCTTGAACAACTTTTACCACCTTTTTTGAGATATAATTCACATAGCATATAATTCACCCATTAAAACTATATAATTGAATGGTTTTGGTATATGCATGACTGATATTTAAAATTATGGTTCTTTCTCTCATATATGTATATGTTTATATATATATACATATATATATATATAAATTTAGCCACTTAAAGCCATTTTTAAGTGTATAAATCATTGGCATTAATTACATCGATAATGTTGTACAACCATTACCTCTGTTTTCAAAACTTGTTTATCACTCAGAGTATTTTAAAAGAAAATCTACCACTATGATTCAAAAAAAGTAACCTGCAACCTAAGAAACATTATTATTCTCAAACTAGAAAGAAACATTTTAAAGCTTTTCACATGCGCATCAATAGCTCTGAAAGGGCAAAGGGGGGTGTTTCATTGTGACAATTAAGAGTTTATAATGAAATATCTGCATGCTTCCACACGTGGGACAACACAGGCATCCATCTTCCACGTTTAGCACAGGCTCAGTCATATCCACATGGACATATGATTCTAAATGCGAATGCATGTATACTATCCAACAGGCCGAGGCTCACCACACAAAAATAAACCAATACATGTGCACAGAGGCATATTGAAAATAGATGGCCAAATGCTGAGGAAGCTAATCTGGAATGAGATGATAAATGAAAGAACATGTCAGTTGAGAAAGAAGAATATTTGGAGACTAGGGGTTAGGTAAATTTGGTGGCTTTAAAACATGCCCACAAGTTTTTTGGACACTCCTCACATCAAGAGGTAGAGTTCAGTTCTTTTCTCTTTAAAATATGGGCTAGCCTCACAAACTTCTTTCTCAAGAACAAAATGCAGAGGAAACAAGATGGCATGATTCAGAGACTAGTTTAGAAAAGGCCTTGAGGCTTCTGCGGGACTCCTGGCTATACCCGGAACCTAGATTCCATGCTATGAGGAAGCCTGTCCACAAGGAGAGGTCACATGTAGGTATTTTGGCCAACAGCTATCAGTGAAGTCCCAGATGACGGTCAACATCCATCATAAGGCATAAGAATAAGGGAAGCCATCAAAACAACTCAAGGTCACCACCAACCTAAAACCACACAGGAGGTTTGAGTAACGACCAACTAACTGAGCCATGTCAATTCCCAGAACCATGAAAGATGATAGTAATCATTGTTTTTACGTCATTAAATTTAGGATAATTTTGTTGTACAGCAGTAGGTAACGGGACTAGTAAGTGAAGTGACTGAAGTAGGGTAGGCAGTTAATAGGGTAGTGATCAGCAAAGCTAATTTCTCCATTTTTGCTTTCCTTGAAATAGAATAAGGGAAAGAGTGTTTTTGTTTTATATTTTTTAATACATTTTGTTTGTTTCTTTGAGAGACAGAGAGAAAGAGTGAGAACACAAGTGTGGGCAGAGGAGCCGAGGGAGAAGCAGACTTCCTGCTGAACAGATAGCGCAAAGGGGGGCTCCATGCTAGGACTCTGAGATCATGACCTGAGTGGAAGGCAGCCACTTAACAGGCTAACCCACTCACACACCACCCCAAAAAGAGTGTTTTTAAATTATGGTTTATTTTTTTTTCTGTTTTTGAAATTGAGCAATGAAAGTTTCAAACAAAAATGAATTGAAAATATTTATTTATTTATTTATTTTGAATTGAAAATATTTACAAAGAGGATGAAGATTTTTATGATTCATAGATTTTGAATTTTTTTTTATTACTCATTTAATGAGTAATGCATATTTCCTAGCCTTGGAATAAGATCCTTGGAATAAGATACTTGTTTGAAATTGAATAAAAACATCTCCTAAGCACATGACTTCTGTAATAACTAAACCTAATTATTTTTATTCATTCATTATCAATATTTATTAAGCATCTAGTAAGTGCTGAGTATCCGGCTAGAGATATAACAACTGATAGTATATGATCTTTACACTCAAGGAGTTGATAAGAAAATCTTATGGGAGAGACAAAACGTAAAGAAGCAGTTATGGTATAGTGTGGCAAGTTCCACATTTAAGTAAGTGATCTATGATATAGTGTGGGGACAAATCATAAGCTCTGGAGAAAAGGTTGGGGAGGTGTCAAGAAAGGATTCTTGAAGGGATTCTTGGCTATCTTGACATGTAAAGGAGAGAAGCTAAGAGTTCATCTTGTGAAGCTCTAGGGATTGATGGGGAGGTTGGGGGAGGAGAGCTGACAGTTTGGGCTGAGGGCACAGAATGTGCAGAGACCTAGAGACAAGAATACACATATCAAATTCTGAGCATTTGCAAGTGTCTTAATATGGCTGGAGCAGAGATTACAAGGCAGAGAAGCAACAAGAGAACATTAAGGACCCCTCTGTCATAGTAATAATTGTGAACTTCGTCCTGAGGGCTTTGAATTCTTTTAGGAAAGAGAGAGACATGATCAGATTTGACTGCAATGTGGACAACATATTTGAAAGAGGCAAGACTAGAATCTGGCAGGCCAATCACAATACTCTTACAGCAGTTCATGTGAGAGATGACAGAGGCTGGAACCGGGTAGTGGTGTAGGAAGAATCACTCTGTGAAGAGGAAATGGAGCTAATGTTCATTTACAACAAATGGATCCTCCACTCTGCATGAAGGCCTTTTGGACACAGATAAAACAGATTGCAAGTCAGTAATCTAATTTCAAGAGGGACAGATCCTGGGTATGTATTTCAGAGTGCCAAAGCCTATCCGGAAAGTGGATACCCATGTGGCATTCTGGATCGAATGCCCTATGTGTTGTAAAAGCAGACAGGTGCTTTGATAAGCTAGTAACAGATTTCAAAAACAAAATTCTCTTTTAATGAGAAATCTCTGCCACACTAGTAACTTATACGAAAACAACGGTTGGTGTGTGTGTATATCTCTGTGTCAAATGAATATTCATGCCTCACGAGCCACTTTAACATTTTCACAGTCTGACCTTGAATGAAGGGGTCAGAGTACCACTCATTAAAAAAAATGATAACCCTCTCCTTATGAGCCTACTTGGTATTGCAAATTGGAATTTGTTTAGCCCCTTTTGAGAATGATTCCTCAAATTAGGGCAGTGTACTAGGTGCTCACAATGCCAGTGTGCTTTGAATGAAATCAACAACTATAGACATATTTTATTTTCAAGCATTATGTATGTGTAAAAATATGCATATGCATGTGTGTGCGATGTACATGCATTATATAGTTATATTGGAGATACCTATGTGGATTAATGGATGCATAAATACAGGGAACGAATAAACAGGGCCACTCAATAACAGAATCTTTTAATGCATTCCATATAAATTCAATGAGGAATTAAAGTGATTATTTGCCAACAGAATAGCTGATATGATAGGACAACTGCTTTCTTCTGTTGCTACCAGAACAAATTAACATCACTGTGGAGAGAAAAGAGGAGAAGTGGTTTGCAGCAATTCATACAATAAATAACCATAGTAGCTGTAGCTATTGTCATGGAGCCAAAACGCTTTAATTTAAATCATTTATACTAATTACTGAAATTGCAAGGGAATCGTTAGGAATAAGTATTTATAGAAATTCAAAAGGGAAATTTAGCGGTGCTACAGATTCCATATTTGTATTCCTTATTTCACTTTATTTTTAAGTGTTGTTACAAAGACAGTAGACCATGGTTTAGAAAGATCAGGATCGTCCCAAACAGGTGACCTGTGTGTGCTGTTTGGGGCTAAATATTCATTATGATTGGAGAGCAGAAATTTACGACTTTTCAAGTCATCTTATGTTTTATTCTTTTATGTATAAGCTACTTATTATGTCAGCCCAGCCTGAAAGGAAAGCAAACGAGAAAACAATTGCAGACCACCATTAGGTCCGTTCACTGTCACACTGTCTCATTCCATCCTCATAATTACAAGGTAGCTCAGTTAGGATTAACATCAAGTTCAAGTGAACAATCTTAGAGTTTAAAGTTTATACCATATGAGGTTTTCTGACCAGTAAATTTTGAAGGTGGGATTCAAAACAGGATCTGTCCAATTAGATCTCACAGTCTGTGTAGGAATATCAGCCACTGCTGTCCCTCATCTCACCAGTCTCATCGGGTGGCCAAGGATGTCATCTTTTCTGGTGTGAGATACAAATGTAAAGCAGGAGCCAAATTTTGTGCTTCAAAAATTACAGTTTTTGAAATGGAAAAGAATTTAGAGTAGTCCAAGGGATCTACTTTATACAGGAGGCAACTGAAACTCCCAGAGGAAAATTGATGAACTCAGTGTCATCCTCTTTGTTGGTAGTGGACTTGGGACTAAAATTCACATCTCTTGAGCCATACTGGAAATTGATTTACCCTGATATAAACAATAATAATAGAATACCTAATGGTCATGGGATTAAATGCATATCCAAACCAAATATGACCTGTTTTACCACACTTGGATTTTTAGTTTTACTTCTCTGAAAATTATGGTCTAGCAAGATATGAATGTGCTGCTTTTGAGTTTCTTTTACTATATCTTCTCTTCATTCTTTTTACTACTATAGAAACGTCTAAAGGCAAATCCAAACAATAAAGGAATTAAATTAAAATGCAAAAAGAAAGTAGATATGCCCAGTTTAAGATAAACTCATCCTGGCTTGGCTTAATGCATTTTTTGCTGGGACTTCCCTTTTTCTGTCATAGATCAGCTAGAATCTTTTACTCCATATATCCTTGACTCTATCGTTCTATCCTCTCTTTTGGTGTTCTCTACCAAGATACTACTAAGTATCTAAGTAGTATCTAAGATACTACTCTTAGTTTTTGGCCCTGAGGACACAAAGTTCTCTGATTTGAATCTCAAATACTCTTCAGTTTGCTCAAGAAACTCCATTTTCTTCAGCTCAAAATATCCTTGACCCCTGTCTACAAAATTTCTATGAACTATAATAAGACACTCAATGTGCATAGCACATTTATGTACATTAAATGTACATAGAGGGGTTGTCAACATCTAGCTCCAGTTTGCCAGGGACCTATGGTTTTCAGCACAGTGTTCAGGAAACCTCTCTGTCTCAGGCAAAAATGGGATTAGAGCTAGTTTTTAATGATATTTCCATATAATTACTTTATTTGGGTTTGCAAACAATCCTAAGGGTTAGACAGAGTAGAGATCATCATCATAATTCTGCAAAATTGTTTGCATTTCAGTTCTACAATTGACTCTATAATCTCAGGGACCACCTAACCTTTTTATGTTTAAGTGGATTCCACTGTATTAAAAAAGGAGAAAAAAAAAGCCACTTGACAAAGTCAGTGAGTCTTGGGTGTCGTCTGTTAGCTGGCTTATTCAAACTCTAGAAAGTGCTGGGTAATCAGAGATCAAAAGTGACTTACTTACTCAAGGTACTCATTCTAATGTCTTTTGCCCTTAATATTATACTCAGCTGCTTCTCACCTTTTAGCTTTCATGGTTCTTTTGGTTTCCCCATTTTATAGATTCTCTCCAAACTCCAGATCCTTCCCTGCTGGTCACCCAAGCATCAGCACGCATAATGTCCTTGGTGGCCTCCAGGGAGGACATCTTTTCCAAGCAGCAGGTTACCTTCCCTAACAGGAAAGAAACTGAGATGCCCGAGTCATCTAGCTCTCCTTTGCAAGTTGTGTAGCCTGAGTAGATCAGGTTTCTTCTTTCTAGGGCCTCTAATTTAGTCAGTCATTAGAGAGGTGATGGGACAATATCATCTCTCATGATATCCTAGGACTGCCCTTCTCACAAGGGGCATAGGAAAATTAGCAAAATGGGTACTAGATCATTCCTTTTTAGAAGTACATGGAACAATGTCTGAAGCATAGGTTGGCATGAAAATGAATTAAGTAGCATGCATATAGCAGGGTAATCAAGAGCTAAATAAATAGTTAAATGCAAAGACAAGTAAGATAATGAATAAAGAAGTGGGAATTACATAAATTATTTTTATGTAATAACTGGGCTGTTCCTGAGATTAGAATGTTGATTTTGTTGAGTGTGTTTAGTTAGTGACTTCGGAATTTTCCTATCAAAGCTAGACAAAAATGCATGGGGGTGAAAACATACAGACAGAAATAATTAGCAAACTTTCTGGATCCAATTTAAATGTACTTTCCTTCTCGATTCCAAAATGTTTTGAATTAATTGATGAGCTCATAGTGAGAATTGATATAGAGAGAAGACTTCCAGAGCAAATCATACAAAATAAATTTTGTTCTGAAGCAAGAGCTGACACCCACTGTGTAATCAGAGTTTTGCTCCACAGGAACCCCCTCCACCTCCCCACACCTCACCAAAGTCTGGTGTTTTTAATGTTTTTTCAAGTCTATATTTTAGCCAGAAGGATTTATATCAAGAATAAGCCATCAAGTTGTAGGGAGATGAAGAATGAAGGTCACAACCTTTCTATTTTATCTTTCTATTACTCCCAGCCTAAAACTGGCTCCTGGGGTAATGCCTATTTCTGTAAGAAATTCTTTTCACTGATCTCTTCTTTGTGGTCCTCATAATAGGCTGCCTTCAAGAGCTTGTAAGCATCTAATGTGCATGCACAGAGACTTCTTCAAGGGGGAAGAACCTGGCTCCTGAAGCCTGTGGGCTTCTACTTGACACCAGGAATTCTGAAGTGCCTGCACTCAAAAGAAATCATTCTCTTCCCTGGTGTCCTGATTAAAAAGAGCAATTCACAACTTATTTTAAGAGGCTTCAGACTCTAGAGGCTGGGCCGAGTTCCTCTCTTCTCTTTACAGGTGGTTCATAGAGTATGACTTGGCAACGTTTTATTGTGTATTCGTGTTACTTGTAAGAAAATTATTAAGTAAAAGCAGCCTGATCCCGACAGTATGATAAAATACATGCATGTTCTTTCCCTCGTCTATATGTGTGTGTACACATGCATGAGTGACTCAAAGTAAAAATAGGATCTTTGCAAAGCCCATTTACCAAATGGCGCGGTTCATGTGTGTACGCACTTTTTCATATACTGGCATGTGTGTGTGTGTGTGAGCGCGTGCGTGTGCACACATATGCTGCATCAATTGCACAGGGTGCTTTTGATAAATGAACTGTTAGCTTGCCTTTCATAACTCCATTTTCACCTCATTTAGTCTTTTGCCATCTCTATTGGAGTCTTTGATTTCTCTGTTGAATTGAATAAAATATTCTGTGATTTGAAATTATTTCATCTGATATCAGAGGAGTTTTTCAAATCCTCTCAGGTGTGGTTTTATAAGCAAGCCAAGTGTTTGCTCTCTGTTCTGTAACTACATCTTATGAAACACTTGTAGTAGATGTAACACCATAATAAATCACTAAATTAACCTGTTTTGTGAATTTAAAATGAAATAATTTAGTGAAGAAATTGCTTAATAAGCTTCGTCAAATACTATCTCACCATCAAAAGTATATTATCTGAGATTAGATACATGAGTGAAACCTTAAGAATATAAATAGCCAGATGGATAGGCAATAACATGTCGAAGATCTTCGATAGAACATGACCATCACCATATTTCATACTAACTCATTTGTTTTTTATAACTTTTTTAAATAGGGAAAACTGATATTTTATCTTTGGAGACTCTGTCTGTAAGGACTCTGAGTAATAGAGATTATGTCATTTGCTTGAGGTTTCTGCAGCTAGAAAGTAGAATAGCTTGGAAAGAAGATATTTAATAAATATTAAGTATTCATTTTTAAAAAACCAATAACAAAATTTTGTTAAATAAATATAAATAAACTGAATAAACTATTTTTTTTCAGACCCACTAGACTTAAACTTCGCTTGTCATTGCAGCCCTTTTTTGTTTATTTTTACACTATTTGACAGATATTATGTGTGGAAATGTTCAATTTACAAAGAACTTTAGATTGGTTGTATATTTCCCGGGCGAGAGGCTTCTACAATGGTTTACATATTTTACATTTTCTTCTCCATCTTCTTTTCCCCTCCTTACTGCCACTCATTTATTCAGTATGAGAAAATCTTATCAGACATCCAGTTTATTTGAAGTATGGACCTAAGAGCTAGAAATACCAAGTTTAATTTAAAAAAAAAACATACATTTTAATTGGAAAGGCAAATAAATTAACTATTACCGTAGAATATGCAAAGGGAAAAAGGGGTGAGGGGGTGGGGTGGTTATTAGAATCAAATGAGATGTGTATGCGTGTGGATGTTGTGTAATGTTTTACATTTCTTATTTTATATTTTACATTCTTATTTTATATTTTTCTTTGATAGATGCTCTAAAAACAAATTACATATATTGGCTGCACATTATCTATTGTACTTCATACATTTTAAATAATAATAATGGCAGATACCACCATCAGTGGAGATCAAATTTATATTCTTTAAGGAAAAAAATGTTCTACCTCACTTCTTTTTTCCACTTAAATTAAGCTTGAAAAGGAAATTGGATTTTTTTTCCTCTCTTGCCACTAGTATAACACCAACTATTCTTAAAGGAATCATATTCAAATTAAGTTTAAGAATTTTGAGTCCTTGAGCTAAGGACTATATAGTGTTAGGTCGGTGGCCCTGGGAATGCAGGAGGAACAATAAAATGGTCACCAGACCTCCATCTTCCCCCTACCCAGGACTTTCCCACCAGAAGGACATCTGCCAAGGACATGTCACCTTGAGTAAACCAAAACCTATGTGAGAAACAGAAACCAGCCACTTTGGGACTTTCCAACCCCCAACCTCTAACCTTACCAAATATGGTTATGAGCCCCCACCCTGCCTTGGCCCAATAAAAGCTCACTCAACCCCTTCCCGGGCGTGACTTCCCCGACTCCCCTCTCCTGAGTTGCAGAACCTCACCCCAGGACACCTTTAATAAACCTTGTCTTGCGCCTATCTTGCCTGGTGTTGCCTGGTGTCGTGTGTATCTTGCCTGTAAAAACTTACATTTGGGGCTGAAACCCAGGGAGATCAAGCCCCCACCCTGATGAGGAGGCTCTCTCCTCTCCCTACTGGGACCTGGACCTGCCTCTCTGAACGCCACTTCTGAAGCTGTGGTGAGTTTCCCCCAATTCCGCATCTCTCCAGAAAGCCCTGTCCTAATCATGGCCATATCAGGGCGGACCCCACCGGTCACCAGGTGACCTCCGTGACTCCAGAAATTGGGAGACATCCTAATTTCATGACAGTTGACACTGTCTCTCTGCTACCCAGTGTTGGACGAGGGGACGCCTTCTTCCAACCCTCTGATTGCCCGACAAGGAATCGTGGGGACCTCCCAATCCAATTCGACCCAAAACACCCCTAGGGTATCTATTGGCTAACCTTAAGACCCTGGAACTGGACCAGGACCTATGAAAGCGACGTCTCATGAGTTACTATACCGTCGCATCACCACAATACCAATTAGACAATCACTCCCAATGGCCTCCGGAAGTCACTTTTGATTACCAAATTCTCACAGACCTAGATAACCTTGGCAGACACCAAGGCAGATGGGCCGAGGTCCCTTATGTTCAGGCTTTCTGAACTGGCACCCTCGTCTACCCCTCCCCCACCTCCTCCTATCCCAACTCCTGAAAAAACTTACCCCTTCTCATCCTGGTATTGCCCTCACTGACTCTCCCCTCGCATCTCCTTTTCGGCTGACCCCAATAACTATATTAAGGAATTCCAGTATCTGGCCCAGGCCTGTGACCTCACCTGGCATGACCTACATGTGGTCCAAACCACCACCCTCACCACAGAGGAGAGGGAGCGCATTCAGACTGCTGCCTGAGAACATGTTGATCAGATCCATCTCACTGACGCCACATGCCCGTTGGAGCTCAGGCGGTCCCAGCTGTAGAACCCGGATGGGACTATCAGAATGGCCAAGATGGCTGCCGGCACTGCAACTGCATGGTCCAGTGCCTCATTACTGGCATGCAGGCAGCCTCCAACAAGGCAGTCAATTATGATAAAATTAGGGAAATCATTCAGGAACCCAATGAAAACCCAGCCATATTTCTAAACAGACTTACTGAGGCGCTGACTCAATATACTCGCCTAGACCCAGCTTCCCCGGCAGGAGTGACTGTTTTAGCTACCCACTTTATTTCTCAGTCAGCCTCCAACATTAGGAAAAAAATTAAAGAAAGCAGAGGAGGGCCCTCAAACTCCCATTTCTGATCTGGTGAAAATGGCATTTAAAGTCTTTAACTCCCAAGAGGAGGCAGCGGAACTTAAGCGCCAAGCCAGACTCCAACAGAAGGTCCAATTGCAGACCCAAGCCCTGGTAGCAGTCCTGAAGCCGGCAGGTTCTGGGGGACAACAGAGGGGAAACTATATCCCTCCAGGGACCTGCTTCAAAGGCAGAGCCAAAGGACACTGGGCCCGTCAATGCCCCAATCCCAAAGTGCCTACTAGGCCATGCCCTCAATGTCACATGATGGGCCACTGGGAATCAGACTGCCCCAGCATCAGGGGATCCCCGGAGTCTCCACGTGGGGGTGACCCTGAGACAGTAAGTCCCGCTTTCCAACTTCTTGGATTGGAGGAGATTGATGGAGCCCAAACTCGGACACCCCTCTCACCCACGCGCCCAGGGTCACACTCCAGGTAGTGGGTAAGTCCATTTCCTTTCTGTTGGACACGGGGGCTACCTATCCCATCCTGCCTTCCTACTCGGGTCTTACTCGTCCCTCCCCAGTGCAGTCATGGGAATTGACGGTAATTCCTCCACTCCAAAAGCCACGCCCCCCTTGTCATGCAGCCTGGATGGGTTCCCCTTTTCACACTCCTTCCTTATCATCCCTTACTGCCCTGTCCCTCTATTAGGCAGGGACATCCTCCATAAACTTCGAGCCACCATACGTCTCTCTCCCTCTCCCTCAACTTCTGCTCACCTCATCCTCCCTCTACTCCCTACTGAATCACCCTCTATCCCAGACTGCCTTCCCTTGGTAAACCCGCAGGTATGGCATACTTCCAGACCTGTGGTAGCAACCCACCACACCCCAGTCAAGATACAACTCAAGGAGGAGTCTACATTTCCATCCCACCCACAGTTCCCTATCTCAATGACTCACCCTGAGAACTTAAGCCTATCGTCAACTGCCTTTGGCAGCAGGGTCTCCTTATCCCTATTAACTCTCCATGTGACACTCCTATCCTTCCTGTTAAAAAACCCTCAGGAGCCTATTGCCTGGTCCGACTCTATTGCCCAACAAACAGCCTTAAACTCCTCACCAGCCCCCCTCCTATTCCTCAACACTCCCCACAGTCCCTCATACATTGATGAGGAGATTGGGGCTCTTGAGACATTAGGTGGCAGGTTAGGCGGCGACAAGGGATGGTATTATGTCCAGGACAAGATTGCCCTCCTGAATGGCCTAATCCACACCCTCATTACTGACAGACACCAGTCTCTCCACATCAGTCCAAAGGCCCTATACCAATTTCTCCAACCTCTCTTTCACCACCCCCTCCTCCAAAAGACCATTAAGGATGTACATCAGGCCTACAGAACCTGTTCTGTGGTCAATGCCCTGGGCGGTCTCTGCAGACCGGGACCCACCCATCAGGTCTGCAGGCATCAGCCAGGAGAGGACTGGCAACTTGACTCCACTCACATGCCTTGACACAAAACCTTCAGATACCTACTAACTCATGGACACCTTCATAGGCTGGAACGAGGTGTTCCCCACCAGTAGGGAAACAGAAGACGTAGTTGCCAAGGTTCTCATTGAGCACATCATCCCAAGATTTAGACTCCCTCGAACCCTACAATCAGACAATGGACCGGTCTTCATTTCCAGCATCATGCAACAAGTCTCCACGAGCCTCAACATTACCTGGAAACTTCATATCCCCTATCATCCCCAGTCCTCTGGTAAGGTTGAGAGAGCCAATGGTCTCCTCAAGGAGCAACTCACTAAACTCACTCTCAAAACTCACCTCTCTTGGCCAACCCTTCTCCCACTAGCACTCAGCAGACTCAGGGCCTCTCCTCACGGACCATCAGGACTCAGCCCCTTTGAACTCTTGTACAGCAGGCCCTTCCTGCTCAATCACAACCTCCCTGCTTCTCCTCCATCCCTCCTATCTTATCTGCCTTATCTGACTCTCCTACTAGCCCTTTTACCAGCTCCTGCAGATGCGACCATCCCCGCCTACAACAACCTGGGTGGAGACTTCCCCCAGGCCCTAAATCCCGGGGACCAGGTTCTCCTACAGAATTTCACCCAAAGTCCTTACATCCCAGGTGGACCAGCCCCCATACTGTTATTCTTACGACTCCCACCAGAGCAAAACTTCTGGGGCACCACCCATGGGTACACATCTCCAGCCTAAAGTGAGCTCAACCATAGGATGGCTGGATTTCACAGACCCTGGGGCCCACACAGTTGTGGATTTCCTGCTCCACTTCTCCTCACCCTCCTCCTTCTACCCCCCTGCAAAGCTGCCCCTCTGGTGACCCTGGGTTCAGGTGGTGCTTCTTCCTAGTGGAATCTTGGATCCATGGGGATACCCCATGGTCTAGTCAGGTGGTCACCACAGATTGCCAGCCAGGAGGGTGCCAGCCCTAGCAGAAATGGCCATCTCACTATCCAACTCCTCTGACAGAAAAGGGCTGTATTTCTTCCCCTGGTCATCAGAATCTCCTTAGCGTCTTCCTTAGTGGCCACTGGACTGGGCACTGGGGCCCTAGCTCACTCCATAGACGCTATCCAAGATTTATCCGAACAGCTCTGGACAGCCATCGAGGGCTCAGCTGAGTCCTTGGCATCCCTATAGCAACAGATTTCCTCAGTGGCCCAGGGTTGCATATGTGAGGTTTCCAGAGTCACTGTCAACCAGCTCCTCCTCCATCCCTACTCCAGCCTGCCCACATCCAAGGAACCCTATGATGACGCCCCCCCACCAGCAGGAAGTAGCCAGATCCAAGTCACCACCCCTATTACACCAAAAAGTTCGGAATGTTAGGTCAGTGGCCCTGGGAATGCAGGAGGAACAATAAAATGGTCGCCAGATCACTATCTTCCCCCTACCCAGCACTTTCCCACCAGAAGGACATCTGCCAAGGACACGTCACCTTGAGTAAACCGAAACCTATGTGAGAAACAGAAACCAGCCCCTTTGGGACTTTCCAACCCCCAACCTCTAACCTTACCAAATATGGTTATGAGCCCCCGCCCTGCCTTGGCCCAAAAAAAGCTCACTCAACCCCTTCCCGGGCGCAATTTCCCTGACTCCCCTCTCCTGAGTTGCGGAACCTCGCCTGAGGGCGCCTTTAATAAACCTCACCTTGGGGGGCCTGGGTGGCTCAGTGGGTTGAAGCCTCTGCCTTTGGCTCGGGTCATGGTCCCGGGGTTCTGGGATTGAGCCCCGGGTAGGGTTCTCTGCTCGGTGGGGAGCCTGCTTCCTCTCTCTCTCTCTCTCTCTCTGCTGGCCTCTCTGCCTGCTTGTGATCTCTGCCTGTCAAATAAATAAAATCTTTTAAAAATAAATAAATAAATAAATAAACAAACCGCACCTTGCACCTATCTCGCCTGGTGTCCTATGTATCTCACCTGTAAAACCTTACATATAGTTTACTGGGAAACACCCCAAATCAATTTCTAACTTGACTGTAATGATGCTCCTTATTGGATCCAGAAAATGCGATATACAATCCCAGGCAGTTATTATATAGACTGCCTCACAACATGATTCTGAGGAAGAAACTTTAAAGCAGTATGCAATACAAATCAAGCATGAATTGGAGATGAAATATATATTTTCAATTAAAAAAAAAACCCAAAACCAAAACCCTGGGGCCTGTTGCGCATACCTTGTTTTTTGCTGAGGTTGTGATCTCAGGGTCCTGAGATGGAGCCTTGTGTCAGGCTCTGTGTGCTCATCATATATGTGCTTGAGATTCTCTCTCCCTCTCTCTCTACCCCTCACCCCCTGCTCATACCCTGCTGTCTCTCTCTCTCTCAAATAAATAAATAAATTCTTTCTTTTGATATATTTTCCTGGTGTTTTGCTCACCACAATGCACTGGAGTTGGCTTTGCAAAACAAATTATGAGTGCATAATGGCTGGAGATGAAAAGTTATGGCCACTACTTAAAATGATGTCTTTCAGGCTATTAATGAAATTTTCATTTTATGGCTTAAAGTATTTTGTTAAATACAGAAATCACCATTAACTTCATGTGAGATTTTTCTAAATATCACAAAAACCCATACATACTGAAAGCCAGCAGATATACTTGATTGTTTTCAGTGAGTATCTCTAGTAAAGTCTATCATTAAAAATGCCTATTTTCTTCAGTTCACAGTTAAGAGAATAATATATTAATAAGATTTTTTCTTTTTTAATTCATTTGTTTTTATCATAAATACAATTTGACAGATGGCAGATGTCAAAATCAATATAGAGTGGTATCCATGACTACACATTTCTTTGTTCAGTTGTGTAAAAATCATTTAAAATCCACATAAGAAAACCTTACTGGAATATATGTTAAATATTGATTTTTAAACACAATATCAGTACTAACATAATCCATATATAGTTTAGTAGATGCTACACATGTGGTTTGGCCTTCACTGTTTTCCTGGTCTGCTACAGTTTATTCAAGGAAACAAGGAGAATGTGAGATATTTCAGCAATTCTCTCTTCCTCTAATCCCTAGAGATTAGAGTGAATAATGCAAATAAATTTGACACACCTTTATCAGATTTAGTCTAGAGAAAGAGGACTTGCCCCTGAATTTAATTTAAATGCATATTTGATTGGAGAGATGGTCTTAAAAGGTTAGATTATACTATCTAACATACCTTTATTACTTTAAAATATTTCTGAGACTCTATGAGTAAGGAAATCAAGTTCTAAAGACAATGAAAAGCTTATCCCAAATAATGTCCCTTGTGGATGGCGGAGAACAGATTTATGTCATGTATTTCAGTTTCTCAAGTGAGTGATCCTTGCAGTCTTCTCTGTTCACTCTCACTGTGATCTTTCCGTTGCTGACCTGGTAAGAAAATGCTACTTCATGCAAAATGTTGGTAACAATACACACATTCCACATTGCTTTGTGCATGTAGAACCAATTACGCCATGGACCATCATATACACTAATAAGGTCAGTGAAAACAATGCCTTTAGAATATTGAGCCAGTTTTATACCACATACCAATTTTGTGGCAGGCATCAAGAAATTGTTTTTAAATTTATTTTACATTCTTATTCAAAAGCATTTTCAAATCAAACATTCTTCAGACGTCCTTTAACTACTTTGCTGGTGCTTAGGAAAAATGCAAAGTAATACACTCTCAGGTGTACACTGTACAGTATAATTTGCATACAAATGCATTTTTACTGAAAAAGATCAGGGCAAGGTTTTAAACATGTTTCTACAATGAAATTTTAGGCATTGTGTAAAGTTGAATATAATATAAAATTTGGAATTCTCTCTAGTTTGACACACTCTGTATGGACTAAGTTTGTGTTTTCCAGGTAGCAAGTTACTAATTTTACTGAAGCTGCT
This sequence comes from Mellivora capensis, assembly GCA_004024625.1. Classification (NCBI taxonomy): domain Eukaryota; kingdom Metazoa; phylum Chordata; class Mammalia; order Carnivora; family Mustelidae; genus Mellivora; species Mellivora capensis. Next base: position 25,685 of record PISX010015757.1, read on the forward strand.
GCAGAAAGAGTCATATACTTTTTTTTTTTTTCCAAAGATTTTATTTATTTGTCAGAGAGAGAGAGAGCGAGAGAGCGAGCACAGGCACACAGAGGCAGAGGGAGAAGCAGGCTCCATGCCGAGCAGGGAGCCCGATGTGGGACTTGATCCCAGGACGCTGGGATCATGACCTGAGCCAAAGGCAGCCGCTTAACCAACTGAGCCACCCAGGCGTCCCAAGAGTCATATACTTTTAAACAACATTAATGAATCAGATCATTTAATATCCTTTCATGCTCATGCTTCATCAAAGACTTCCAAACCCAGATACTAATATTTGATGGATATTTAGAGTTGGGGATCTTGATGGAATAAAGGGAGATTTTTTTCTCAATGTCATATAAGATATTAGTAATAAATCATAAAACTGGTTACAGAATTTTGACATTTTAGTATAACTTACTGTATCAATGTATTAAAAGTGATGTGAAAGGTAGGAAGAAAATAATATTTTCTAGGAAACCAACAAGATGGAATGTATATGGAGCACTCCTTAAAATATAAATGAAGTTGGGTAACCAAGATGAAATTCAATAGCTAAAGAAAACTTATACAGTTAAGGTAATTTCAGGATCAATAAAGCTGGTAAGGGAAATAAAGATAATTGAAAAAGATTTTTACGAATTTATGTTTTTTTCAGTAATGATAGAATAAAAAGTTGTGTATGCCATTCTTTCAGATTAATACATATCTAAGTAAATAGGCTAACTGCAGAATTGAAAAGATGAAAATGAATTAAATATAGCATAGAAAGAGATGGGAGAAATGGTATTTGAGAAAGATAAATGCAGTATTTATTCATATATATCACCCAAAATTCATTCAGAAAATCTTTCTTGAGAAGGTGCTATATGGTAGGTATGGTTCTAGGCACCAAAGATTCACTAGTGCACAAATACAGCCATAGGGCCTGTCCTCAGAGTGTTTATAATGACTAGCCATATAAAACATTTAAGAGAGTGACAGAAATAATTGTGTAGAATCTAATTAGCTTAAAAAACAGCTTTATTGGGCATATTTGATCTACAAAGCACTAAACATAATGTATACAATTTGGTAACTTTAGACATGCACATACTGCTGTGAAACCCTCCTCCCAATCAAGATAAAATTTGATACCTTTTCATGATAAAAATTCTGAACAACTGATATAGAAGGAACTTACCTTAATATAATAATATATATATATGTATATATATATATATACATATATGAAAATCCATAGCTAACATGACACTCAATGGTAAAAAACTGAAAGTTCTTTCTCTAAAATCAGGAACAAGACAAGGATGTCCATTCTCACCATTTATATTTAGCACAGTACTGTAAGTTCTAGCCAGAGTACTTAGGTAAGAAAAAGAAATAAAAGGCATACAAATTAGAAAGGAGGAAGTAAATTATTGCTGTTTGCAGATGACATGATCTTATATAGAGAGAATTTTAAACTCCACAAAAAATTGTTAGAACTAAAGAGAAAAATTAACAAAGTTACAGGATACATCATCACTATGCAAAATCAGTTGTGTTTCTATGTACAAAAAACAAAATATCTGAGAATAAAATTAAGAATATGTTAGCATCAGGGCACCTGGGTGGCTAGGTCCATTGAGCATCTGCCTTCAGTTCAGGTGATTAGGCTCCTTGCTCAGCGGGGAGCCTGCTTCTGCCTCTGCCCCTCACCCTGCTATTGTACTCTCTCTCTCTTAAATAAATAAATAAAATCTTAAAAAAACCCACAAAACTAAAAAGGAATATATTAGCATCAATAAGAACAAAATACTTAAGAATAATTTAACCAAGGAAGTGAAAGCCCCATACCCTGAAAACTATAAAACATTCATTATAGAAATTACAGAAGAAACAAATGGTAAAACACTCTGTATTCACGGATTGGAAGAAAAAATATTGCTAAAATATTCTTACTACCCAAAGCAATTTGTGGATTCAGTGTAATCATTACCAAAATCTTAATGGCATTTTTTACAAAATAGGATAAAACAATCCTAAAATACATGTAGAACCACAAAGACCTTGAATAGCCAAAACAATCTTGAGAAAGAACTAACCTGGATGCATCACATGTCCTGTTTTCAAAATATATTATAAATCTATAGTGATTAAAACCATATGGCTAGCTCTTTACCCGATATATTGATGCTACTTTTTTTTTTTTAAGATTGTATTTGTTTATTTGACAGAGAGAGATAGACAGAGAGAGAGAGCGAATACAAGCTGGGGGAGTGGGAGAGGGAGAACAGGCTTCCTGCAGAGTAGGGAGTCCGATGCTGGGCTTGATCCCTGGATCCTGGAATAATGACCTGAGTCGAAGGCAGATGCTTAACAACTGAACCACCTAAGTGCCCCAAATTGATGCCGCTTTTAACTACATGAAGGGAAGTGACTAAGTTTTAAAATCTATGGTCTTTACTTGGCTCATAAAATGATTACTGTCTGATTTTTGCTTTCACAGTAACTAAATATTCATAACATCTAAAAATATCAGTTTAAAAATATATTTGACATCAGCCATGGAAACACTTTTCTAAATATGTCTCCTTCAGCAAGGGAAACAAAAGCAAAATTAAACTATTGGAACTACATCAAAATAAAAAGCTTCTGCTCAGTGAAGGCAACCATCAACAAAACAAAAAAGTAACCTGCTTAATGCAAGAAGATATTTGCAAACAATCTATCCAATAAAGGGTCAATATCCAAAATATATGAAGAATTTATAGAACTCAACACTATTAATAATAATAATGATAATCCAATGAAAAAAATGAACATAGGACCTGCATAGACATTTTTCTTTCAATACAGATGGCCAGTGGACACATGAAAAAAATGCTCAGCATTACTCATCAGAGAAATATAAATGAACCACAATATTACTTCACACCTATCAGAATGGCTAAAAGAAAAAAACACAGGAAATAGCAAGTTTTGGCAAGGATGTGGAGAAAAAAGAACCCTCTTGTACTATGGGTAGGAATGCAAATTAGTACAGCCACTGTGGAAAACAATATGGAGGTTCCTCAAAACATTAAAAATAGATTTACTCTTGGGTTTTCCATATAAAGTATCATGTCATCTGCAAAGAGAGCTTGAATTCTTCTTTGCCAATTTGAATTCCTTTTATTTCTTTTTGTTGTCTGATTGCTATTGTTAGGACTTCTAGTACTATGTTGAACAACAGTGGTGAGAGTGGACATCCTTATCATGTTCCTTATCTCAAATGGAAGGCTGTCAGCTTTTCCCCATTGAGGATGATATTTGCTGTGGGTTTTTCATAGATTTTATGAAGTTGAGGAAATGTTCCCTCTATCCCTATACTTTGAAGTGTTTTAATCAGGAATGGATTCTGTATCTTGTCAAATGCTTTTTCTGCATCAATTGAGAGGACCATGTGGTTCTTCTCTCTTCTCTTGTTGATTTCTTCTATCACATTGTTTGATTAGCAAATGTCGAACCAACCTTGTATCTATTAGAACTCATACAGCAATTCAGTAATGTGGCAGGATACAAAATCAATTTACAGAAATCAGTTGCTTTCTTACACACTAACAATGAAAATATAGAAAGGGAAATTAGAGAATCAATTCCATTTACTACAGCACCAAGAACTATACGATATCTGGGAATAAACCTAACCAAAGAGGTAAAGGATCTGTCCTTGAGGAATTACAGAACACTCATGAAAGAAATTGAAGAAGACACAAAAAGATGGAAGAGCATTTTATGCTCATGGATTGGAAGAATAAACATTGTAAAAATGTCTATACTGCCTAGACCAATCTATACTTTTAATGCCATTCCAATCAAAATTCTACCAGTATTTTTCAAAGAGCTGGAACAAACAATCCTAAAATTTGTATGAAACCAGAAGAGACCCTGAATTGCTAAGGAAATGTTGAAAAAGAAAAATAAAACTGGGGACATCACATTGCCTGATTTCAAGCTTTACTACAAAGCTGTGATCACCAAGACAGCATGGTACTGACACAAAAACAGACACATAGACCAGTGGAAAAGAGTAGAGAGCGCAGATATGGACCCTCAACTCTATGGTCAAATAATCTTCGACAAAGTAGGAAAAAATATACAGTGGAAAAAAGACAGTCTCTTCAATAAATGGTGCTGGGAAAATTGGACAGCTATGTGTAGAGGAATGAAACTGGGCCATTCTCTTACACCATACACAAAGATAAAGTAGAAATGGATAAAAGACCTCAATGTGAGGCAGGAATCTATCAAAATCCTGGAGCAGAACATAGGCAGTAATCTCTTCGACATCAGTCACAGCAACTTCTTTTGAGATATGTCTCTAAAGGCAAAGGAAACAAAAGTGAAAATGAACTTTTGGGACTTCATTAAGGTCAAGTTTCTGCACAGCAAAGGAAACAGTCAACAAAACAAAGAGACAACCCATGGAATGGGAGAAGATATTTGCAAATGACACTACAGACAAAGGGCTGATATCCAAGATCTATAAAGAACTCAAATTCAGCACACATAAAGCAAATAATCACATCAAAAATTGGACAGAAGACATGAACAGACACTTCTCCAAAGAAGACATACAAATGGCTAACAGACACATGAAAAAATGTTCATCTTTAGCCATCAGGGAGATCCACATCAAAACCACATTGAGATACCACCTTACATTAGTTAGAATGGCTAAAATTAGCATGACAGTAAACAACAAGTGTTGGAGAGGATGTGGAGAAAAGGGAACCCTCTTACACTGTTAGTGGGAATGCAAGTTGGTGCAGCCACTTTGGAAAATAGTGTGGAGATTCCTTAAGAAATTAAAAATAGAGCTTCCCTATGACCCTGCAATTGCACTATTGGCTATTTACCCCAAAGATACAGATGTAGTCAAGAGAAGGGCCATCTGTACCCCAATGTTAATAGCAGCAATGGCCACAGTTGCCAAACTGTGGAAAGAACCAAGATACCCTTCAACAGACAAATGGATAAAGAAGATGTGGTCTATATATATAATGGAGTATTTTGCTGCCATCAGAAAGGATGAAAACCCAACTTTTGTATCAACATGGACAGGACTAGAAGAGATTATGCTGAGTGAAATAAGTCAAGCAGAGAGAGTCAATGATCATATGGTTTCACTTACTTGTGGAGCATAAGGAATAACACTGAGGACATTGGGAGATGGAGAGGAGAAGTGAGTTGGGGGAAGTTGGAGGGGGAGTCAAATCATGAGAGACTGTGGACTCTGAGAAACAAACTGAGGGTTTTGGATAGGAGGAGGGGTGAGGGGTTGGGTGAGCCTGGTGGTGGGTATTGTGGAGGACATGTATTGCATGGAGCATTGGGTTTGGTGCATAAACAATACATTTTGGAACACTGAAAAAAAATTAAATTAAATTAAATTAAAAAGATAAATAGAATTACTCTATGATCCAATAATTCCACTACTGGGTATTTACCCAAAGGAAAAAAACAGTAATTTGAAAAGATTGTGTACCCCTATGTTTATTGCATTATTTACAATAGCCAAGATATGAAAATAACTCATGTCCATTGATAGATGAATGGATAATGAAGATGCAGTATATTTAAACTATGAAATATTACTCAGGCATAAAAAATGAAATCTTGCCATTTGTAAGAAATACCATATAAGTTAACTCAAATTAGAATTTAAGAAACAAAATAAATGAGCAAACAAAGAAAAAAAAGAGAGACAAACCAAAAAATACTCTTTTTTTAAAAGATTTTATTTATTTGAAAGGGAAAGAATGAGAGAGAGCGAGAGAGAGAGAATGAGAGGGGGAAAGCATGATGGTTGCCAGAGGGGAGGTAAGTGGAAAATGGGGGTGATAGATAAGGGAGATTAAGAGTATACTTATCGGGGGTGCCAGGATGGCTCAGTGGGTTAAAGCCTCTGCCTTCGGCTCAGGTCATGATCCCAGCGTCCTGGGATCGAGCCCCGCATCGGGCTCTCTGCTTGGCAGGGAGCCTGCTTCCTCCTCTCTCTCTCTCTCTCTCTCTCTCAGCCTTTCTGCCTACTTGTGATCTCTGTCAAATAAATAATTAAAATCTCTAAAAAAAAAAAAGAGTATACTTATCTTGATGAGCACTGAGAAATGTATAGAACTGTTGAATCATTATATTGTATACCTGAAGCTATTGTTAATTATACTGAATTAAAAAAATACTCAGGGATAACAATATTTTAACTATTTAAATATTTAACTATTTTTAATAGTTTAACTAGAAATAATATTTATTTAAATATTTAGCAATATTTTAACTAAATTTTGTTTATAGCTTACAATACATAATACACACATTTGTAAAATATTTAATATGCATAACTGAACTGACTAGAATATAAGTGAAATTCTTGGGAAACAGAAGGTATCAGAAAATCATGTGTCCTATACATGAGCACTGGGATATATATGTGCCCAGGAAATTTGCTTATGTCATATTGTCCATAGCATTGCCTGTGGAGGGCTATGTGTTCAGCCTAGAGCCTACACAAAACCTGCACAAACCCAGGACCTCCGACCTCTAATACTCAATGAAAGGGGAATCTAGGAAAATAACCACACCTTACTGAAGGAAATGTTTAAATTGTTAATAATGGCAATAACACATTTTTAATAAAAATACTTGTCTATATGCTCTGGACATTGATACTGGAAAAGAAAGTTTTCCCTGATAATTCATTCCATAAGCTGGCTCTCATGGGGGTTTGAAGCCAATTTATTATCATATTCTTTGTGTGATGTGGATGAAAACAATCAAATATTAAGATATTGGACGTGTTGGGTAAAGTGGAAGATTGATCTAAAGAATTGACCAAAACTGTATCATGATAAAATTGCTCATAGACTAGGAATAGAGGAAAACTTCCATAATCCAATTAATCTTTGTAGACCTACAACAAATAACACTAATGAACTATTAGAATCATCCTCTTTAAAATCAGGAACAACAATTGAGGCCCACTTTCAACCCTTCTATTAAAGATTATTCTGGGCTTCCTAGCCAGAGCAATTAGAACATAAAAATGGATAAAAGAAATCAAGATTTTTTTTTTTTAAAGAAAGAAGACTGTTATTGGCAGTTGATGTGATAGCCTAGAACAGAGATCAGCAAACAATGGCCCACAGGCCAAAACTGGCTTGCTACCTGTCTTTGTAAATGAAGTTTTGTTGGGTCACAGCCATGCTGTGCTTATTCATTTATGTACTGTCTATGGCTGCTTTCATGCTACAATGGCACAGCTGAATAATTGTTAGAGACCATATGACCCTTAGAGTCTGAAACGTTTACTACCCAGCCCTTTACAGAAAAAAAAAAAAAATTGTGAATGCCTGATCTACTGTCTAAAATTATGAGAATTAACAAAATAGTTTTATCACCTTTGTCAAAAATGCCAATTAAAACTCAGATCTCAGAGTCATGAGATGGAGCTCTGTGTCGGGCTTGGTGCTGGGCCTGGAGACTGCTTAAGATTCTCCCTCTCCCTCTGCCCTGCCCAAACCACTCTGTGTGTCTTTAAAAAAAAAAAAAAAAAGAATATTTAAAAGTCTTCTCAAGAAGAAAAAGGTTTGGAGATATTTTTCTATCAGGTGACACATTGTAAAGTAACAATATTTAAACCAGAATAATGTTGAAGCAGAGATAGAAAAATAGACCAATAGAACAAAAAAGGAAACTCAGATATTTATGAATATGGAAACTTGATCTATTACAAATGTGGCATTAGAGTTTAATGAGGAAAATATATTATTTAGGAAATGGTAGAAGGGAATTGTTTATCCATAAACATATGAAAACAATCAATTGTGTAAGATGAAATCTAAAATAACCTAAGGAGAAAATATAGGACAAATCTTTATAAAACTGAGATGGGCAATTATTTCATTAAAAATACAAAAAGTGCATAAAGCATAAAGGAAAAAGCTACTACATCTGAGTGCGCTGAAATTATCTGTTTATCAATATGCGCCATAAAAATAGTGAAAACACAAACCATGGCCATACAGGGGTCATTTCCCACAGTTAACCAACAATGTGTTTGTGTCCGAAATAAGTAAAGAATGACCCCAAATAACGCAAAGACAAAATAAGTTTCAGTAAAAATAGCCCCTATCTAGGAAACAAAGATGGGAAATAAACTTGTGAGAAATGTGCTCAATTCATCAGTTATTCAAAGCAAATAAAAATGACAGTATGGATCATCTTACATTCACCGGACTGGCAAAATTTTAAAAAGATTGGAGATCCCAGCTCCAAAGCTTTTCTTCCTTGTTGTTGCAACGATGAATTCATACAACTATTGCGATCCAGTCATTTCTTTCCTACAGACACACCCCAGTGAAACTCCCCAGTGTGCTGGGAAACAGGTACCAGAATGTTTAAAGCAGCAACGTGTCTAGCAACAAGTTCCTAGAGACAGAATAACTGAGTGAAACATCCATCAGAATAAATCTCCAAAGCAGAATGCTGAGTAAATAAAGCAAGGCACGCAAGAGTACATACAGTATGATTCCATGAATAAAATAGCCCAGAATACACAAGACTCAACCTAAACATGTTTAGGGATACATATGTATGTAGTCAAATTATGAGGAAAACCAAGGCACTGGTCAGTCTGAGGTACAGTTCAACTTTCACTTTCCAGGCAGAAGAGGGGGATAGAGTTGATCATGTGCTTTTTCCTTTCAGAAGTGATTAAAAGCTGCTCGTCAACTATGTTATTTTAATATGGACACATAGGTCAGTCATCCTGTTTTGGTATAAATGATACAGATTTATAATACGTCGTTATAAAATATTTATGAACAAACTAGATAAATTCGTTCAATATTTGTGAACTAACTGGCTCTGCATCACCCCACCCCACCCCCCACAAGCTATCACTAACAAATTTTTGATAGCCCAAAGCTTTGATGTGACATTCAACCTCTTGATTTTACGTAGGATAGGCTAAAAAAGAAGAAAAACAAATACCACCACGTACTATTTGCAATTCTTTGTTTTTCAGAGTCACATTGGAAAATGTGCTGTATCCATTAACCTTTTTGCAAAGAGCAGAAGGTAAGCTAGTTAACATTTGACAGCCTTGCAGTCTATCGACTTCTAATGAAAAATACTCTGCTACCTCTATTTTCTGTATAACTTGTCAGTTGCAGAGAGATTGTTACAAGAAGAGCCATTACCATCACGATGTTTTATTCCCCCAACCACCATATTCTGCCAGTAAATATAAATTGAAGGAGGTCTTGACTTATTACCATATGCATTTTAATTTCCTCACTCAGTAATCTCATATTGACCAGTTGTTTGTTAATGCTTTATTCTGTACCTAATAAATGAATTTTGCAGTTCTTGTAAATAGTGCTTGATAGGGATCCTATGGATAGTCCAGAGTTCACCATCTTGCCTTTAAGCACTAAGCAAGACAAGGCTAATGGAAACAACACATTCCTCTCTGGCCTTGGAAATTATCCAGCATGTTCCCATAATCACAGAATGATTAAAAATGATGATGGTATCATGGAATATGTGTGCAAGGGACAACAAAGATGCAGGTGCAGTGATAATAGTATGGTGGCAGAGACCCAAAAAGAAAATGGTGAGAACAGTTTCCAGTCTAGAATGTAATCAATCAGTAAGTGGATGTCTTCTCTGGCATATAATTAATAGCTTGGGATTTCACTCAGTAATTGGCTATTACCCAAGCCTTCACCATTTGCCGATAGGTAATTCAAAAGTCTCCAAAGCTCATTGTCGATCAAGTACAAGTAGAGCATATATCCTTTTCCAATCCTTTATATATCTGCATAATTCTTAGCATTTGTATCAGTAATATACATGTTTTCTCTTATTACTTTCTCTTACATAGTAAGTCCTTAAGTGAGTTTTTAAGGTTAGTTAATTTCACAACTAATTGGTATCATTGAATTATATCAGCGAGGATGCACATTTTCCCTATCTTTTCACCCTGCCATCCTAAACCTCTTGACATTTGTTCTCAGGCTCATGGCCTCCTAGTCACAGAGAACCCTTACATTATGGCCTCAGATAATAATTTCCAAACAATTTACAGGCAAAAGGGGGTAGTTTTATTCTTTTACTCTCTTACTTTTATCCAGCTCTTCTGAGACATAGAAGATACCTAACATCTAAGTTCAAGGTGTAGAAAATCATGGTTTTCTATGTGTGGGTTTTGTGAGATACAGCAATAAGGTTAGTTAACACATCCATCACCCTACATAGTTACAATATTCTTTGTAGATGCTGAGAACTTTTAAGATTTACTCTCTTAGTAACTTGCAAATATATAATACAGTATTGTTAAGTACAGTCACCATATGGTACATTAGATTCCCAGGATTTATTTATCTAACTTCTGTAGGTTTGTATCCTTTATCTCCACCCATTCCCTCCACTCATCCCCTGGCCACCACTAATTTACTCTGTTTCTATGAGTTCAGAATTTTGTTTTGTTTTGTTTTGTTTTCCTGGGGTGGGGGGGTGGTTCCACATACATGTGAGACCATTCAGTGTTTCCCCTTCTCTGTCTGATTTATTTCACTTAGCATAATGCCCTCAGGTTTTATTCATGTTGTCACAAATAACAGGATTTCCTTCTTTTTTTTACGGCTGAATAAACTTCCATTGTGTGTGTGTGTGTGTGTATTGCTTCTATGTCTTGACTACTGTCTTGACTGCTGTAGATAATGCTGCGATGAACATGGTAGTGCAGATACCTCTTCCAGATGCCAATTTCATTTCTTTCAGGTATATACCTAGAAGTAGAATTTGTTGATTCATATGACAGTTCAATTTTTAATTTTTTGAGGAAACTCCATAGTGTTTTCTATAGTGGCTGCACCAACTTATATTCTCGCCAAGTGTGTGCAAGGGTTCCCTCTTCTCTACATCTCACCAACACATGTGATCTCTTTTATTTTTAACAATAGTTTTCTAACAGGTCTGAGGTTACCTCATCTCAATGTGTCCTTGTTTATTAGTGATGTTGAGGATCTTTGCAGGTACCCATTGTCCATTTGATTATCATCTTTGGAAAAATGTCTATTCAGGTCCCTTGGCCATTTTTATTTGGATTGTTTATTTATTTGCTATTGACTTGTATGGGTTCCTTATATTTTGGGATATTAACCCCTTATCATATATATGGTTTGCAAGTATTTTCTCCCATTTTGTAGGGTGCATTTTAATTCTCCTCACCATTTATTTTGTTGTGCAGAAGCTTTTTAGTTTGATGTAGTGCCACTTATTTATTTTTGTTTTTGTTGCTTGTCTTTTGGTGTCATAACCATAAAACCATTGTCTGTTTCCTTGTTTTGTATATAAAATACCCAGGTTTCTCAACACCATTTATTGGAGAGACTGTCTTTTCTTCATTGAGTATTCTTGGCTCCCATATCTTAGTTGACCATATATGCATGGGTTTATTTCTGGACTCTTGATTCTCTTCCAGTGGTCTTAGTGTCTGTTTTTAAGCCAGTACCACAGTTTTGATTGCTATAGCTTTGTAGTATAGTTTGAAATTAAGAAGTGTGGTGCCTCTAGCTTTGTTCTGATGATTTAGGATTTCTTTGGTAGTGAGGGCCTTTTCTGGTTTCATGCAAATTTTTGAATTTTTCTCTATTTCTGTAAAAAATGCCATTGGAATCTTAGTAGAAGTTGCATGGAATCTATAGATGGCTTTGAGTAGTATGGACGTTTTAATAATACTACTTCTTCTAATCCATGAACATGGAATAGCTATCCATTTATTATGTCTTTTCAATTCCTTTCATTAATGTCTTAAAGGTTTCAGTGTACAAATCTTTTACTTTTTCAGTTAAATTTACTCCTAGGCATTTTATTCTTTTTGAAGCTATTGTAAATGGTATGGTTTTCTTAATTTCTTTTTCAGATAATTTGTTGTTAGTGTGTAGAAACACAACTGATTTTTGCATGTTGACTTTGAATCCTGCCAAGTTTATTGAGTACATTTATTAGTACTAATAATCTTTTAGATTGAATCTTTATCATTTCTTCTACATAAAATCATGTCACTACAAACAGAGGCAGTTTTACTTCTCCCTTTCTGTTTCTGATGACTTTTATTGCTTTTTCTTGTTTAATTCTCTCTAGGTAATACTGTGTTGAATAGAAGTACTGAGAGAAAGCATCATCTTTTTTCTGATATTAGAGGAAAGCTTTCAGTTTTTCACTGTTGAGTATGGTGCTAGCTGGGTTCCCTGACCAGATGGTGCTGCTAGCTGAGTGTTCATGCAGCAGTTCAGGCAGGGCTTCTTGGTCAGACAAGATTTCAGTCTGTGTTCTGCAAGTAGGAGGAGATGCTGACTGTGTTCCCAAATTGGGCAGGGCTGTAGGCTGTGCTCTGCTGTTGGGCAATGTCTCTGGGTGGAATCTTTGGTTGGGAGGGACTGCCAGCTGTATCCCTCAATTGAGTGAAAGGTAGAGACTGGGCTCTATGGTTGGGTGTGGTGACTGGCTGAGCTCCCTCTTGGGTGGGACCAAAGGCAATGCTTTGCACTGGGTGAGGCACCTGGCTGTGCTATCCACCTAGGCTAGGCCATAGGCTTTATCAGCGATCTGGCAAGGCTGGAGGCTAGGTTCTGTAGCTGAGCAGTATTGTAAGCTGGATTCTGAAGCTGTCCAGTGTCACTGTTCAGTTTCCTGGTTATGAGGGGACAGAGGCTATACTTAACATTTTGATCGTGCTGCTCACTTAGCTCCCTGCCTAAGTGTGACTATAGGATGGGCTCTACAGCTGCCCAGATTCTCTGGACAGGCTTCCTGGTCAGCAAGACTGGAGGCTATACATTTGGGTGGGTCTGCAAATGTAGTTCCCTGCTGGGCAGGGGCATACAATAGGCTCCAAGGTCAGTACATCTCTTTGTTGGAGAACCAAATCTCTAAGTCCTTTAGTAAAATTATCTCCTATTTAGATTTAAGGAGAAGAATGTTTTAGGTTATAGATTATTTGTAAAAGATTTAAACAAAAAGCAAAAAAAAAAAACAAAAAACAGATAATATCTATATACTTTGTAGTATTTCTCAAGGAATATATTTAGACTTCTGACTGAAAGGAAGATGTAAGGCAGAAAAAAAACAATCACAGTTTAAAAAAAAAATTCAACATTTAGTGCAAGAGGGATCCAGTAAGAAATCTAGGAGGAGAGGCTGAACAGAAATTTTACTTTTATCTATTTATTATTCTTACCTCATCATGCTTTTAGATGGAAATATATACTATCTTACTATGGGATTTGAACACAGAGAAGATGTGTAACAAAGAACTTGCTAAGTTGCTAGAAATAATACTCTGCATTTGCAAACATTTTTAAAAGAGCTGGTTAAATCTCTAAGTGGCTCAAAGTGTGTATAAAGGAGAAGAAATATGGAAAAGCAAGATACATTTATGGAATACCTACTGCTTGTCAGGTGCAGGGTTAGGAATTTTCATATGCTTTTTTAACAGTACTCTGCATAACAGACTTGAAAAAAATACACATGATTATTGTCATGTTTTATTTGAAGAGATTATTGACCAGAGAAATTCTATGATCTGCCCCATTGCTTGCAGGGGTCAGGGTGACAGAGTTGAGAATCAAACAAACATGTCTCTGACCACATAGCCCATTCCTTTCCCTTGGCAGAGAGGATCCCAGACATATTACTAAAAATGTCTAGGGAAAGAGATGAAACAAGTAAAAGCACTTAGAAAAAGTCTATTTTGGGTATATAAAAATTGGTTAAATTTATGTTTTAAATAATGAAAATAGCTGTGAGGTGGAAATTTTTTAAGTGTGTTGTCAAAGAGGTTTTTATGTAGAGCCCTTGGAATCGAATTTCTATTCTCCTTAATTTCTGTATATAACCATTATGAGAGCAAAAGGCAAATATATTTCTTTACTATCAAAATTAGATGTAAACATTTCTTACTTTTCAGAATATACTCTTTTCTATGTGTTTATACTTATAGAACATACACTCTTGTAATGGAATATACACTTTTTGACACATATTTCAAATAACAAAACTGAAAGGCTAGGAATGCTTATATTCTAGGATAGACCGTGGAGAACAGAATGATGGGACAGTTGTCCGGGGAGGAAAGTAATGGTGGTGATGAAGGAAAAACACCTCGAAGGGAGGCTGCATCAGGCACTATTCCCACATGTTTCACATTATGGCTCCATGTGTGAGCGCCAGGCTGTTCACCACTCTACCGTGGGAACTGTGAATCTAAGCACCACTGAAAGGGGAATTTTTTTCCCAGTGTCTCCCAATTACCAAAACACCTGCACAAAAAAATGCCCCTTATTTAAAAAACAGTATCTGAATGTGCTCTTAATTCTCAGGTTCAAAGAACTTGTCAGCCTGATATATTGTACCCTAAGAAAGCATACATAAATAATGTAACTATTAAAAACAATTTTAAAGATTATAATGTAGATTATTGGAGGGGAGTACAAATACATGAATAAGTGTTCAGTTCATTCATTTTCCTCACCATTTTATTATCTTCATTTGTTGAATACATTGGACATGGAAAATATAATGACATAGAAATGATACATGAAGCTATTACCTATATGCAAATTTAAACATATAGAACATATAATCAGGAATACAGATAAAAGTTTCCAGGAAAAAAGAAGGTATTTGTAACAAAAGCAGATAGGTAGATACATGGATGGATGGATGGATGGATGGATACATGGGTTGATAGGTAGATGGTAGGTAAACTAAAATATTTGTCATTTAAAGTTTTCTTTCACTTGTTTTAAGTTCTAATAGACAAATGTAGAGATAATTTTCTTGGCATGTAATCAAACTAGTCAAACTAAAAACTTTGTTATTCCTACAGCATGAGGGATGAGATCATGCATGCTGGTTTATGTTGATTAGACCCAATGGCTAGAGCTGGTAGGCACCTTGATCCCAACCATACTGAGTGGCAGTTACTTACTAGGGGAGACCTGGCTTCCCAAAGGAAATTATGAATAGTATTAAAACAAGCAAACAGGGGCACCTGGGTGGCTCAGTGGGTTAAAGCCTCTGCTTTCGGCTCAGGTCATGATTCCAGGGTCCTGGGATCGAGCTCAACATCGGGCTCTCAGCTCCTAGGAGATCCTGCTTCCTCCTCTCTCTCCCTGCCTGCCTCTCTGCCTACTTGTAATCTCTGTCTGTCAAATAAATAAATAAAATCTTAAAACAAACAACAACAAAAAAAAACAAGCAAACAAGCAAACAAACAAAAAACAAACAGAAAACCAGAAGGGAAGAAAGAACGGCTGCTGGGTAAGCAACCAGTAAATGTACATAAAAGAATATGCTCTTATCACTGTCTGGACAAGAAATGACAAGAACTTGAATTTCTATATGAGAAATAGAAACAAGGAGCAGTGGAAAGTTTTGAAAGTGTCCACTATTGACTTTTACAGGTGTGAAAAAGAGAGAAATGAAGACTGCCTCCAAATTTTGTGGTTTTGGTACATAGGAACTTGATAGTGGCATAATGGAAGGTAGGAGAAACAGAATGAGGACTAAGTTTAGAAAAGGGAGAAAAAGATAAGATTATAACTTGTTCGGAATATGTTGAGTTTAAGGTGCGTGTTTGTGTCCAAACTGACAAGATTAAAAAATTTAATAGATGGATGTGGAGTTTTACATACAGATCTTAACTGAAGACAAAGACTTAGATAAAAGTATAAATTACAGGTAATTTAAGTAAAGTAATAAATGAGAATAACAGGAGTAGATTTGATGAGAGAAAGAGAAATGGGCTAATTACAGAATCCTGATGATGTTAAAATTAAAAGATTGATTGAATAAGATTAAAAAGTAGCACTGGAGACTGAGAAAGCAGTATATTTAAAGCAGAATCAAAAAAGTGTGTGGGATTTTAATGTGATGGGAGTGAGAATGTCAGGAAGAAGAGAGTAGTCATCTACATATTATATAATTTTATATAATAGTTATTATTAAAATAAGCATGCTTAGAGTAGAAGTGGATTCTTTTAGATAGCATGATAAGGGAAGACTCCTCAGAGGAGGTGACAACTGACCTGAGACTTAATTTTAAAAAGTAGGAAGATTCAAATTTGGAGGGTGGATTTTTTTTCAGGCAATAAGAATAACAAGTGAGGTGAACTTGAAATGAGTTAAAAAAAAAAAAAAAGGAAAGAAGACCAGTATGGCTAGAATATGGCATAATAGAAAGATAGACACAGGGCACCTGGGTGGCTCAGTTGGTTAAGCAACTGCCTTTGGCTCAGGTCATGATCCTGAAGTCCTGGAATCGAGTCCCACATCAGGCTCCCTGCTTGACAGGGAGTCTTCTTCTCCCACTGACCTCTCTCTCTCTCTCTCTCTCTCATTCTCTCTTTCTATCTCTCTCTCTCAAATAATAGATAAATAAAATCTTAAAAAAAAAGATAGGCACAGATCAAAGGAAGGAGGAATTTGCAGATTATAGAATTTAGACATGGATTTTTTTTTTTAAAGATTTATCTGAGAGAGGGAGATTGAGAGAATGAGTAGGAAGAGGGACAAAAGGAGAAGCGATTCCCCGCAGAGCAGGGAGACTGATGTGGGACTCAATCCCAGGACCCTAGGATCATGACTTGAGCTGAAGGCAGATGCTTAACCTACTGAGCCACCCAGGTGCTCTAGATAGTGGATTTTATTCTAGGTGTGATGTGGCATTGCTGAAAGGCTTTGAGGAGAAGAGTAGCATGATTTGATTTATATTTCCAAAAGAATTTACTGGTTCTTACCTGGAAGAACATCTACAGAGGGAGAAAGAAGAAGGACAGAGATTAATTAGCTATATATTGCAGAAATCCAGATGAGGATGATGGTGGGATGGCCCAAGATTTTGTGGTAAAATAATGAGAAGTGTTCATATTCCCGCTCTATCTTGAAGGTGGAAGAGTTAAAAGACTTGCTTGTTTAGAGTGGAGAGAAAGGGATGAGTCAAGATGGCTTACAGGTGCTAGCCTACATGTGAACACTGAGACAAGAGCAAGTTGAAAGCAGGACGGGGTGGGCATTTCTGCTTTGGCCCAGGTTAATTTTCTGTTTCATAAAGAATTAAATGCAGCTATTTTTTTTAAAATTTATTTATTTGTCAGAGAGAGGGAGAGAGCGAGTGAGCACAGGCAGACAGAGTGGCAGGCAGAAGCAGAGGGAGAAGCAGGCTCCCTGCCGAGCAAGGAGCCCGATGTGGGACTCGATCCCACGACACTGGGATCATGACCTGAGCAGAAGGCAGCCGCTAACCAACTGAGCCACCCAGGCGTCCCTAAATGCAGCTATTGATCAGACAATGTGATAATGTAAATGTGGAGGTGAGGAGAGAATTTAGAGCTAGAAATAAAGGCGGGCCTGAAGGAGGTAATGTGATCAGAAAAGAAAAGAGATGCATGATTGAGGTTTATAGAATCCATGTTTAGAGTTTTGACAGATAAGAAAGATCCCAAAAAGGAGGCAGAAAAAGTCATCTTTGTGGTAGGAGGAAAACTTTGAGGGTGTGTTGTCCCAGTGGCCAAGCAAAGACAGTGATTCAAGCAGCAGGGAGCGTCTGTTTTAAATGCTGTTTTAAATGCTGCCAAGAGCTCAAAAAAAGAGGACTAAGAAAGAATCATTCAAGCTTAAAAATTCAGTGAGAAAATTTCAGTGGCTTGTTGGAGGTAAGATATTGGATGGTGAAGATTATGAACGAGTAGAACTTAAGGAATTAGAGAGAACAGATATAAAAAAATCTTTTTTTTTTCTTTTAATAAATTTTTTCTATAAATGAGAGCACAAAAATGGGAAAGATAGTTTAAAAAGGCTCTGAGGTCAAAGGAATGTCTGTATTGTTTTGTTTTTAAGAGATAGTAGAACATGCTTACATGCTAATTCTCTTATGGAGAAGATTAACTTGATGATGTTATTTCAGAGTGCGGGCATAGACCAGAAGGGAGACGTCAGCCACAAGTGGAGAAGTGGGCTCAGTTGTTGGCTTGGTTGTTGGGCCCATTCACCCACTTGTGGAGGAAGGAAAACAAAGCATGGACACAAATTGAGATAGACTGGTAGATTTGTTGATCAGGAGATGATTAAATTATCTCTCGCTTATTTCTGTTTTTACCAGGGAAGCATGAATCAAGCTATTAATCCAGAGTAAGGAATTTATTTGAAAGACAACAGATTTGGTTATCTGTATAGAAAATAATGGCATTGAAGTATTTTCTACTGGTTTATCCCTGGCCAGAATTATTGTTAGTGATATAGTTGGATAAGATGCCAAAACCAGAGTTAGTAATATGACTGAACTGGGACAAATTAAAAGAATGTAATATAGTTAACATTAAAGGTCTTCTTTTTCTCTTGACAAGATGTTCCTTGTTCTCTTTTTATGTTTCCTCATATCTGTATGCTCCCCCCACCCCCGGCCCTCGCCGAATATTGTTCAGTAGAGCGTTAGCAGAAAAAAATGCAAGATATTATAAAGGTCAAATCACTTTATTTTCATGAGAAATTTTTAGAGAACTGTTTGTTTGGAGAGATGACTCTCTGCTCAGCAGGGAGCCTGCTTCCCTCTCTCTGTCTGCCTTTCTACTTGTGATCTCTCTCTCTCTGTCAAATAAATAAAATCTTTAAAAAAATGGGTAGGGGCACCTGGGGGCTCAGTGGATTAAAGCCTCTGCCTTTGGCTCAGGTCATGATCTCAGGGTCCTGGGATCGAGCCCTGCATTGGGCTCTCTGCTCGGCAGGGAGCCTGCTTCTCCCTTTTTCTCTGCCTGCCTCTCTGCCTACTTGTGATCTCTCTCTGTCAAATAAATAAATAAAATCTTTTTAAAAAATGGGTAATCAAAAGTCGTTTGTAAACCTATCTAGTTATAGATTTTCAATAAGGAAAAGGAAAGAGTAGTAAAGGCTCTCCCACGATTAAATCACCTGATTGTGAAAAGTCTGGATGTACTTTATTGTTAGTATACCTTTGTTCACTACACAATTCCTTCTTGATTAACTCCCCTAGGAAATTACAGCTTTAGCAGTTGTTCATGCAGTTTCCATAGATTTATACCATAACATTTTGACTCTTCAAATAGTTTACCTTTGAAGATGTTGCATTTAACTCAATGGATGGTTTAAAAAATTAAATCTAAGGATTCTGATAAATGTAAGGAAAATGGCAGTGTCCCCACTCTTGGTACAACACAAGCTGTTTGCTTCTCAGTCTTTGGAGACACATTTGCATTCCCTGAACAATGTCTTGGAAACACAGATGAAAAATTTTTTTTGCATGTAATTTTTACATTCTATGGACAGGAATGTATGTTAACGTATTTCCAAGGTTTTTAAACAGATACAAATTTAATGGAAAGGAGTTTGCCACTATCATTTAGTTTGGCACCAGTAGTTATATTAAAGCTTTTGAACATTCAGATCTTTCCTGAAGAGCAAGAAAAAGAGCTCTTGTTTCTCTGCTGAAGTACTTTTCAGAGAGAGGACATAACTACAAATAACTGCTCACAAGATGTCTCCAATTTCCAACTCCTACTAGAATGTACTTAGCACCTGTAGCACAGTACATTCACAGTCGAAAGTTTGACATGTGAGAAATAAATGATGACCCTCTTGTCAACCAATGGATTTTTTTTTAACATTTATTTTTTTTCTTTTTCTATGGACCCCCAACAGTATAGTGATATTTTGTTTTTAAGCATATCTTCTGCTGAGGAATTAATGTTATGCTTGAATCTTTTAATTTGTTTATACCTATACTACAGAAGAACCCAGAGTGCATCTGCTCCCAGATATTGGCATCCAAGGAGAAAAGGATGCCCATTTCCTACCCAGGCTCTTTGTTGAAAGATTTCTTTCCTTGCTGGTGGAAGGTTTTCTCTTCCTTGGAGGGTTTTTAGAGCACAGAGAGGTAAATAAAGCTACATGTGTCTGAATTTATGTCCATTTTCTCTTAAAAGAAAATAGTATAGTGGTATGACAGGTTGAGATTTTCTGAAGAACTGTGATAATGATAGTATTTCTAATTCTACACACTTTCTTTTCTCCCACTTGTTCTTTTGTTGGTCGTCTATTTACAGGGTAGTGATGAGGGTCTATAAGCTAGATTGCAGAATGTTAGAGTGAAGAGACTATGAAAAACTGAAAGTATGTACAAGTCTTTCGAGAGTACATACAAGTCTTTCGAGAGGTCTGTCAGTAAAGAAAGGGGACTCTGAAGTTTGGGGGTAAATGAGGCAGGTTTGAGGTCCTCATAATTCCATGACCAATGGCCTTGTGTCTATGATTCTACCACTTTAACTGCATGGCTAATTTTTTTTTTTCTAACAGCTTACTAGAATTCAAACTACTCTCTTCCCACCCTTTTTTTAAATATGAAAGATACTTGACCACATTTATCTAGAAAGACAATAGTTAAGAGGAGGGGGCTGATAATATGTGACAGAGAGAAAATAAATGTTAGGGCAAAATACTTTCAAAGGCGGAAGGTAGATGGATCCAGGGTCCAGGAAAGGGGAAAAAGTTTTTTCTTGTTGTAACAAAAAGGAAAATGGAAGGAAAAAAAAGTATCAGAATCTGTAAGTTTGTAAGTTTTTTAAGGGTGTTAAGAACATCTATATAACCATGAGAGACTGTGGACTCTGAGAAACAAACTGCAGATTTTGGAGGGGAGGTGGGTGAGGGGTTGGGTGAGCCTGGTGGTGGGTATTAAGGAGGGCACGTATTACATGGAGCACTGGGTGTGGTGCATAAACAATGAATTTTGGAACACTGAAAAGAAATAAAATAAAATGAAATAAAATGAAATGAAAAAAAAATCCATATGATAGGTCTCCTTTTTCTTTGCTAAGGTGTAAGCAAGATAATCTGCTGAGAGTGAGAAGAAGGAGGTGGTCTCCAGAGATTTGAAACTATCATAGAAGGCTTGAAATAGTTGGTTTGGAGAATGCAAAAGTGAGCTAAGGAAACACTAAGATTATCAGGAATGTTTGAATGACATACATTTGTATAAAATATTGAGGTATTAAGCTGCCAGAATAGGAAGTTCAGAAAGTGGAATACATGAAATTTAAGCATTCAGAGATAGAACATTTCTAATAATGATAAGATCAAGGATGTGGCCCTAGCAAGGAATAACTGAAGTGGAAGAAAAGTCATTAGGTATGAACAGATAAAGGAACTGACTGACAGACTTTTTTGGAAAGCTTATTTACACTGACTTTGAAATTACAGTTGGCATAGCTTTTTCAGTATGTCCAACCATATTAATGATTTAATTGCATGGTAAAAAAAAAACAACTTCAAAAATGGACCCAGTGATTCCTACTCCTGGGATTCCTTTAGTCTTCCTTTGTGTGGTCCCCCTCCATATTTAATGGAGTGGATATGTTTAGCCACTACAATACTGTGGAAATGAAATAAATTTTATACAAATCTCTCAAGAGACTAACAGGAAAGAGAACCAAAATCTTGGATAATAAGTGAAAATAGCTTGAGATCCATATTCTGAGAATATGACTTCTGAGGCTAAGCCATAATGATGCTTTGCTTTCACATTTTTTTTTTCCTCTTAAATTACTATTCTGAAGGAAGCTGTCATCTTATGAGAATACTCGGAGTCCTGTGGAGATATAGACATGAAAACTAACTGTATTTTCTACCAAAATCACCACCAACTTTCCTTTCATGAGATTAAGCCAACGTAGAATGGGATTCTGTAAGACAAGCTATCGACAGAATGCCATGTGCTAGTTACCAATTCCTGGGGAGAGCCCTAAACCCTTCTGCCTGCTGAGTCTTGTTATTGGAGTCACCAAGGAAAATACAACTCAGTCAAGTACTGGATGGAACAACACTTTATTTACAAAGAGAAAAGATAGAGTGACATGACTTCATGCTGCAGTGGAAGCATGCTTTGTGCAGAGATGAAAAACTACTCATTATGCATGAAACCAAGAAAGATTTTCCCACACAAAGTGATAAGCCCAACATAGGGTGTATGAGCTCTTTATCTCTTGGGTGTTCAGGACCAAGCCCATTCTTTATGCATCTGAGTGTGACTTGGAAAACACTGCATGTACAAGAGCACTTTCCTAACAACAGCCAAATCTTCAAATGATTGCAGTGTTGGCCAATGTTTTGACTGCATGCAGCCTCATCAGAGACCCTATACCAGAGCCACCTAGCTAAGCTATTGCTGGATTCCTGACCCACAGTAACTGTGTGATATGATACATGTTTATTGTTATTTTAAGCCACTAAATTGTAAAATAATCTATTATTCAGTGATACACAACCATAAAATTTTGATTGATTAGTGGATGAGAAACAAGATGATTGATTAAGGGCCTTTAAAATCCCATGGATAACTATCACTTTCTAGGATTTAGAAAAAAATCTGTCTTGGGTGCTAAGATGAAGAGGATTCTCATGTCATGAAAACTAAGTGTTTTGTGATTCCATAAATCTGAAACAATGGCCAATAAAGACACTTTGTTACAACTGCTTGAATTTTTCAGAGCATGAAATGATTATGCGGTTATGATCTGTGAAAGAGAATCAGGGACCTATGATTGTCACTTCTTCTGAGTTAGAGTTAACAAAATTTATTTCTTCAGAAGTTTACTGGAAAATTGGACAGCTATATGTAGAAGAATGAAACTCAACCATTCTCTTACACCGCACACAAAGATAAACTCGAAATGGATAAAGGACCTCAATGTGAGACAGGAATCCATCAGAATCCTAAA